>OZ012682.1:38839872-38847372 GCA_963942445.1 Argyra leucocephala | reverse complement strand
GAGTAAATCCTGAAAAAACAGAAATCGAAATCAGAGGAATCCGCAGAACTCAAAATGGGGATGTGCTGCTGGAAATGCGGAAAGGCCCGAAAGATAAAGGTAAATTCACCAAGGAGTTACAGGAAGCTCTAGGGACTTCTCCTAGTGTAAGGAATCTCACATCAAAGACTGCGCTAAAGATTAAAGACTTGGATTATGTAACAACCGTTGAGGAAGTTCAAAAAGCTATAAATAAGGAGTTAACGGAAGCTGTCGAATGCAAAATATATTTTACAGCACCAAATGGCAGATAACTGCGGTTGTAGTTATGGAAGAAAGCGATACCAAAAAATTACTGGTAACATCGAAAATAAAAATTGGATGGATCAGATGCAGAATTAGGGAGAGAGCAGAAGTTAAGCGATGCTACAAATGCCTTAACTTCTGCCACTTAAGGAGGCAATGCAAATATGAAGATCGTAAAAGGCATAAAAATAATTAAGCACTTACAAGGTAATTTTCACAGAAGCAAAACGGCCGATGATCTACTTTTGCAGCTCCGAGAAAAGAATATTGATGTAGTAACTATCAGCGAGCAGTACAAAAATAAAGATTATCAGAATTGGTTCTCGGATGTTACAAGTACAGCCATCTGGGTAGTAAATCAAGGGAAAATAGAAATTAACAGCCATGGAGCCGGAAATGGGTGTGTATGGATCACAAACGGCAAAGAAACAATAATAAGCTGTTACCTAACTCCAAATCAAACGGCACAGGAATATCGACAGAAAATGGAGCAATTAGAAGATAAGATAATAGAACTAGGAGGAAATGTAGTAGTCGCCGGTGGAATGGTGATTGCCAGTTACAGATAACAGAGGAAGGCAAACTTTGGAAATGGTAGCAAGACAAAATTTAATTGTGTTAAACTCAGGAAATACCAGCACATTCAGGAGACCCGGGTACACCGAAACTATACCCGATATATCCCTAGCAACAGAAGAACTTGCTAACAATACAGAAAACTGGATGGTTCTAGAGGATTATACTGGCAGCGATCATCAGTATATACAATTCGAAATATGCACGAGAAGGAGAGAAAGAAATCGCAAGAACCAGCGACAAGGTACATGGAACGTCAATAAGCTTGATAAAGATAAAATGCCCAGTGTAATAAGGAGAAACCTAGAAAGAGTAATGCAAGTGCCACAGAACGAAACAGGCAGAGAACGAGCAGAAGCAGTGGTGAAAGTAACTATGGACACCATCGCAAGAGCTTGTGAAGAATTAATGCCCAAGAAGTTAGGAAAACAAAACAGTATATTGGTGGACAAAAGAAATAGCGGAATTGAGAAAAAAATGTTTGCGTCTCCGCCGCATAGCACAGCGACAGAGAAATGGAGCAGCAGAAACAACCAAACTAGAGGAATATAGAATAGCGAGAAAAACGCTCCGAATTATAATAAAGAAGAGCAAAATAAAAAACTTGAAAAGTTTGTGTGAAGAAATAAACAATGATCCCTGGGGACTTGGATACAAAATTGTAATGAAAAGAATCAGACCACCAGCATCAGAAAATCAGCTAGAAGCGGACGTTATGGAAAACATTGTAAACACACTTTTGCCTTCACACCCTAGAAGAAATGTATTGCAGAGGCACGAAGAACCAGGAGAAGCCCCAATTTTTACACAAATAGAACTAGAAGATGCAGTAAATCCTATAAAAAACAAGAAAGCCCCCGGACCTGATAGAATACCAGCAGAGGTCATCAATTTAGTAGCTTCGAATAATCCGCAAATGATGCTGAATATGTATAATTGCTGCCTAGAAGAAGGAATATTCAGCAAAATGTGGAAAGAGGCAAGACTGGTTTTAATTGACAAAGGTAAAGGAGTAAGAGGAGCAGCATCGTCATACAGGCCACTATGTATGTTAGATACGGCCGGAAAACTCTTCGAAAGGTTAATAAAAACAAGACTGCAAGCAGCAATTCATACAGCTGGTGGATTAGCGAACACACAGTTCGGGTTCAGAAAGGGAAGCTCGACCGTTGACGCTTCAAGGTGGTAACAGAAACTACGGAAGCCACACGAATGGAAGCACATCACTCGAGGAAAATAGTTCTATTTGTTACCTTGGATGTCAAAAATACCTTTAATTCGGCAAGATGGACTGACATCATGTACGCATTACAAAATAAGTTTACTGTACCTACGTACCTTCTGAAAGTTATAATAGATTATAGTTATAATAGACTTAAGCGAACGAAGATTGATATACAACACGGTAGATGGAAAGAGGATAAAGGATCTTACAGCAGGAGTAGCCCAAGGGAATACGGGAGCGAGTGAACCCAGACGCTTCCAAAGCCGACATAAACAGAATCCGGAAGACACAAAACGGAGCGGTTCCGCTGGAATTAAACAATAAGGCAGAAGGAAAGGAGGAAATCAAGGAGGAACTCCGAAAAAGTCTGGAGAAAATGGCAGACGTTAAAGAACTAACGGCCAAAACAACATTGGAGATACGGGACTTGGATAGTCTCACTACAAGCAAAGAGGTGCAAGCAGCACTTCATAGAGACTTGGGAAAGGAAATCCAATGTAGGTTCAGCCTAACTAAACCGAACAAGAGAGAGCAAATGCTGGCTATTATAGAAATGGAGGAAAGAGACGCCAGGGAGCTCCTGAAGACAGCAAAGATCAGAATAGGACCAATCAGATGTAGAATACGGGAAAGAACGCCAGTAGTGCGCTGTTATAGGTGCATGAGGAACTCCGAAAAAGTCCGGAGAAAATGACAGACGTTAAAGAACTAACGGCCAAAACAACATTGGAGATACGGGACTTGGATAGTCTCACTACAAGCGAAGTGGTGCAAGAAGCACTTAATAGAGACTTGGGAAAGGAGATCCAATGTAGGTTCAGCCCAACTAAACCGAACAAGAGAGAGCAAATGCTGGCTATTATAGAAATGGAGGAAAGAGACGCCAGGGAGCTCCTGAAGACAGCAAAGATCAGAATAGGACCAATCAGATGTAGAATACGGGAAAGAACGCCAGTAGTGCGCTGTTATAGGTGCATGAACTTTGGACACTTCAGAAGAGACTGCAAAGCGCCTAGCCGAGAGGATACGTGCTATAAATGTGGACAGAAAGGTCACAAGATTAAAAGCTGCACGCAAGCTGCGAAAAACAAGGCGGCCGTGATAACGAAGAACTTGAGCAGATTAATGGCGAACATCGGTGGACCTTCACCGTGCAAAAGGAGGCCGTTAATGTCCACGACACATTCAGTCCTCCTGTACGGTGCGGAGATTTGGGCAGATGCCCTAAATAGAGAGTATTGCCGGAAGCCCATGGAAGCGGTACAACGAAGAGGGGCTCTACGAGTAGCGTGCTCCTACCGGACGGTAGTTACTGCTGCTGCTGTCGGCGTGTGGTAAATCTCGCTAGACTTATGAGCGAAATTAGATAAAACGTATCCCTTTTGTTTATGCAGCACAGTAGTACTGTTTTTTTTTGTTATTTTTGTTATATATGGAAGTAGATAGTAACTCGCCAAATGGTCGGGACTACGCAAAACGATTTTGGCAGTGAAGTAGCTATTTGTAGAATAGATGTAGAACAGAAATAACCTAGTCCAGCATCTTGAGACAGCTTGACATGTTGGAAGCTGCTTCAAGACAGCACCTCTAGGGACTATGTAGCTCTGTATATAATAGTTTTTAGTTTTTTAGTTATTTGTAGAATAGATGTAAACAGAAATAACCTAGTCCAGCGTCTTGAGGCAGCTTGACATGTTGGAAGCTACTTCAAGACAGTACCTCTATGGATTATATAGCTCTGTATAGAATAGTTTTTGTTTGTAAATGGGAAATAACCTAGCTATAATAGAAAAGGATTAGAAGATTAATATTGATTTTAGTAATAATATTAGAAGAGGGACAGTAGAATTTATTTTTCAGTCTACCGCTGTCGATAGACATATGCAGAGAAGAGCGAATGGGATAATTCACACGGAAACACCGAAGCCAGCACTTTTTCGCCAGTTTGAAGAAATGCTAACGCGGTTTCAAACTGGGATAAATATCGTGGGTCAGGGGAAGAAATGGTGGGGGTTTTTTGCCGGTCGGTTGGTTCCTTCTTAGTGCATCTTAGTGCAATGCAAAAAGAAACCGGCCAACCCGGCACTCGGTAGTCTGTTAAGCAGATTTTCCCCGCGACACCATCTATAACCGTAAAAAAGCAAAAAAAAAAAAAATTATTATTATTATTATTATTATTATTATTATTATTATTATTATTACTATTATTATTATTATTATTATTATTATTATTATTATTATTATTATTATTATTATTATTATTATTATTATTATTATTATTATTATTATTATTATTATTATTATTATTATTATTATTATTATTGTTATTATTATTATTATTATTATTATTATTATTATTATTATTATTATTATTATTATTATTATTATTATTATTATTGTTATTATTATTATTATTATCATTTTTATTATTATTATTATTATTATTATTATTATTATTATTATTATCATTTTTATTATTATTATTATTATTATTATTATTATTATTATTATTATTATTATTATTATTATTATTATTATTATTATTATTATTATTATTATTATTATTATTATTATTATTATTATTCTTATTATTATTATTATTATTATTATTATTATTATTATTATTATTATTATTATTATTATTATTATTATTATTATTATTATTATTATTATTATTATTATTATTATTATTATTATTATTATTATTATTATTATTCCCCCACATGGTAGTGACCTTGACGTGGTGTGGGGGCTTAGCTCGCAATGATTCATCATGCTACGCTGCCGGGAACATATGGTCCTGGCAGGGTTACCTATGCCAGATTGGATGATGCTTGAGCGGCGTACAAACTACTACCAGCCCCCCTAATCCAGTGGTGTGATGCGACCCGTGCCCAGTGGACTAGTTGGTAGCAAGGGGGTAATACTTAGCTATCGCAAACGGAGCCTCTCTGATACCAGGTCACCTCAGAGAGTTTTTTCCTGACCTTACCGCAGTATCGGGCCTCTGCTGTGGTGGACATTTTATTGCCGCGATACTCGTGGGAACCAAATGGAAAAAAAAAGAAACAAAAATAATGAAAGAGAGATGGAGTGTGAAGATAGAGCGGAGAGTGGAATGGATGCGGCTCCTTTTACCAGGAGCGGGAAGACGCCCAGGTCTCCCCTGGCGGCGCTTGTGTCAACAGAGACACCAAAAAGAATGAAGGGACAGAGTGACCAAATACAGGCACCGGAGATGGGCCGTGAAGCGGTGGAGGCAGCACCGATGATCGTGCAGGTTGAGGAGCAAGAAAATCAGATTCTAACGAACTCGCCTCGAAGAGCCTTCATGCAAAAGATGAGGGAGGACGAGGAAACCGCCATGCGGCGATGCGTGGATCTGATACGGGAAATGAAGGTTGTTCCAGAAATACAAAAAAATATTTCAAACAAAATTAAGCACGGACTGTTGAAGGCGGCAGTTGAAAATCCTCCAGAGAAAATGGTGGCTAAGACTGTCGCGGCAATGTCTCAGAGAAGTTCGAAAAAAACGAAACCTGACGCAGTGCTTATACGATCAAACGACGGACGCTCCTACGCTCAGGTGCTGGCTGATATCAAAGGAGGAGTTAAGCCAGAAGAGTCGGGACTGAAATTAAAGGAGTCCGGCAGACCAGGTCTGGAGGTCTCCTAATAGAACTAGGTCCTGGAACCAAAAATCGAGAAGCCTTCAGGGAAGCGATTAAAGGAGTATTGGGGGACAAGGCTACAGTAAATGGCCTTGAACCAAAATGCACTATTGTGATTCGGGATTTGGAATGCGTTGCCACAAAAGTGGAAGTGGAGGACGCAATACGGCGAGATATCCCGGAAATAGGGGTTTTCAGGGTTGGGCTGACGACGGAAAATAATTGGGGGCAGAGAGCTGCAATCGTTGACCTGGCCGAACAAGCTGCCATAAAGCTGCTGAAGCAGGGAAGGCTCCAGGTAGGATGGGTTTACTGCAGGGTTAAGCCAAGGACTGATGTCACACATTGCTACAGGTGTCTGAGTTTCGGTCATATGGCTGGCTCTTGCAGGGGACCTGACCGAGGCAAAGCCTGCTACCGCTGCGGAAAGAAGGGACATATCGCTAAGGCCTGTAAAGAGAAAGCCCACTGCATACTCTGTGCCGATGCGGGCGAGCATCATGGAAATCTAGAACACGCTCTAGGCACAGGGTTATGCAAGGTGTTCAGAGATGCTCTGAGAAAGGCCAAAGAGACAGGGAAATGATCAGCGTCCTCCAGGCAAACCTAAACCGAAGCCGAGTGGCAGATGACCTTCTGCATCAGCTTGTCCGGGAGAAGAGTTCCGACATACTGCTCCATCTGGATACCTGACCCAGCGAAAATTTCGGTACGAGATCATGGGCGCGGGCGTGGGTTCGTATGGGTGAAACATGCGGATATCACTTTTATAAGTGTTTACCTGACACCCAACGAGGCCATAGCGGATTTCCGAGCAAAATTGGCGGACCTAGAGGATACGGTTCTGAACACGACGGGTCGCATAGTGATTGGTGGCGATTTCAACGCTAAGGCAACGGAGTGGGGAATGCCTTACCCTGACTCGAGGGGAAGCGACGTGCTAGGGTTTGCATCCAGAACGGGCTTACTTGTTCTGAATGCTGGCTCGGCATCTACTTTCCGCCGACCGGTGTATTCAGAAACCATTCCCGACGTATCCTTTGCCTGTGAGCGCTTAGCCGCTTTGGTCGAAGGCTGGCATGTGATCGAGGACTACACGGGCAGTGACCATCAGTACATTGTATTCGTGGTCCGTGAGAGAAGGCAACTCCAAAGAACAATTACTAACAGACCACAGCGCTGGAACATGGGGAGAATTGACGAAGCAGTATTTGCAGCGGTCATCCTGGGAGGTTTCCAAATGCAGGTTGAGGGGGAGCCTGCAAGCCCTCACGAGGCAGGGCCATTGGTTGACGCCACTCTGCGTCAAATCACTCTAGCCTGCGACCGCTCAATGCCTCGGAGGCGAGTTCCTCATGGAAAACATCCTATGTACTGGTGGACAGCCGAGATAGCTGACCTCCGGAGAGATTGTCTCCGGCTGAGGAGAAAGGCTCAGAGAGCTAGAACGGAAGAGGAGGTTAGGCTCAGGTCCTCGGATCACAAGGAGAAAAAGCGCCAGTTGCGACGTGCAATCAATCACAGCAAGGCGAGATGCTGGGAAGCGCTGAGAGAGGATATAAACTCAGAACCATGGGGTTTAGGTTACAAAATTGTAACCCAGAAAACTGGGGCACTGAAAACCCCTCCGCCCATGGATATGCGCACCACAACTCATCTAGTTAATGCCCTCTTTCCAGTGCATTCGCAGCGAGCTGCTAGAGTATACAACCGGGATGGCGCTTCTCCGTTTACAATGGAGGA
>OZ012682.1:38789872-38834872 GCA_963942445.1 Argyra leucocephala | reverse complement strand
TGTGAGCGCTTGGCCGCTTTGGTCGAAGGCTGGCATGTGATCGAGGACTACACGGGCAGTGACCATCAGTACATTGTATTCGTGGTCCGTGAGAGGCGGCAACTCCAAAGAACAATAAATAGCAGACCACAGCGCTGGAACATGGGGAGAATTGACGAAGCGGTATTTGCAGCGATCATCCGGGGAGGTGTCCAAATGCAGGTCGAGGGGCAGCCTGCAACCCCTCACCAGGCAGGGCCGTTGGTGGATGCCACTCTACGTCAAATCACCCTAGCCTGCGACCGCTCAATGCCTCGGAGGCGAATTCCTCATGGAAAACAGCCAATGTACTGGTGGACAGCCGAGATAGCTGACCTCCGGAGAGATTGTCTCCGACTGCGGAGAAAGGCTCAGAGAGCTAGAACGGAGGAGGAGGTTAGGATCAGGTCCTCGGACCACAAGGAGAAAAAGCGCCAGTTGCGACGTGCAATCAATCACAGCAAGGCGAGATGCTGGGAAGCACTGAGAGAGGATATAAACTCAGATCCATGGGGCTTAGGTTACAAAATTGTAACCCAGAAAATTGGGGCACTGAAAACCCCTCCGCCCATGGACATGCGGACCACAACGCGCCTAGTTAAAGCCCTCTTTCCAGTGCATCTCCAGCGAGCTGCTAGAGTATACAACCGGGATGGCGCTTCCCCGTTTACAATGGAGGAGCTGGAAGTGGCCATCCAATCTCTCAAGGTCAAGAAGGCCCCAGGTCCAGACGGTATCCAAGGAGAGATATTAAAGCTGGTTTTTCGGTATAATCCGAATATTCTGTTGAGTATGTACAATGCCTGTCTCTCAGCGGGAATTTTCCCCAAGTGTTGGAAGACAGCTAGGCTGGTACTAATCAGCAAGGAGAAAGGAGACCTGGAGCTGCCTTCCTCATACCGTCCGCTCTGCATGCTGGACACTGCGGGAAAGGTTCTTGAGAAGTTACTCAAGCCAAGGCTGTTGTCTGCCATCGAGGCAGCTGGAGGTTTGTCTCCGCGTCAGTACGGTTTCAGGGCTGGTCGTTCCACAGCAGATGCCATTGTGGAAGTCACATCTGCGATGAGCAGAGCCGAGGACCACAACCATTTCTCACGTCGTATAGTCCTCCTTGTGACTTTAGACGTGAAAAATGCGTTTAATTCGGCCAGATGGAGCGACATGCTCCAAGCTCTAGAGCAGGAATTTCGTGTTCCGGAATATCTGCTAGGAATGATCAGCGACTACCTTGACGACCGTACAGTACTCTTCGATACGACTGAAGGACAAGGGAGTATCACTGTCTCTGGAGGTGCAGCACAAGGTTCAATCCTCGGTCCCGACCTTTGGAATGCCGCATACGACAGTCTGTTGCGATTAAACATGCCGGATGAGTCAATGCTGGTCGGATATGCGGACGACGTTGCCGTGCTGATAGCAGCGCGAAACGTGGAGCTCGCCCAATTGAAGCTCAATCAGACCATGCGGTCCATCCTTTCTTGGATGGACAGCCGCGGACTGTCGTTGGCATTGAGCAAGACGGAGGTCGTAGTGCTGACAAAAAGGAGGATGAACCTTGAGCTCCAGATGCGCATCGGCGAAGAAGAGGTGCAGACAAGACGGGCGGTAAAATATCTCGGCATCATGATTGACAGCAGACTAAATTACTTTGAGCAGATCAAGAAGACTGCTGACAGGGCCGCAAATGGTGTCATGGCGCTGGCTCGATTGATGGCCAACATAGGTGGACCAAGATCGAGTCGGAGGCGGCTACTGATGTCCGCGGTCCAATCAGTCTTGCTGTATGGTGCCGAGATATGGGGTCATGCTATCGCAAAGGAGTGCTATCGGATAAGGCTGGGTCGGGTCCAAAGGCTGGCGGCGTTGCGACTGGCGTCTGCTTACAGAACTGTCTCAGAGCCAGCTGTCCTGGTTATCGCTGGCGTCATTCCAATTGCCCTACTCGCAAGGGAGCGTCAGGCGATATACCGGAGAAAGGCCGAAGGAAATATAGAGTCAGTGCAGAAGGAAGAGCGGAATCGCACGCTTCGGCAATGGCAGGAGAACTGGGAACTGGAGGAACGAGGGATATGGACGAGGCGGCTCATCGGGGAGGTTACCCCATGGGTAGAAAGACGACATGGAGAGGTAGATTACTACTTCACTCAGCTGCTGAGTGGACATGGATACTTTCGGGCCTATCTGCACAAGATGGGGAAGGCACGTTCAGCGGAGTGCATATATTGCCACATGCACGATGATGCTGAGCACACTTTTTTCATCTGTGAAAGGTGGGCTCGAGAGCGTGTGCAGTTAAGGGAAGTTGTACCGCGGTTCTCTCCGGACACAGTGGTGGGCCACATTTTACAGGGTAGGGGAGCGTGGGACAGTTTGTCACTCTTTGCGCAGAAAATACTGCGGAAAAAGAAGGTGGACCTAGACACCACAGAGGTCCAACCTACAGACTTTGGCTAGGCAGCAGCCTTCAAGGCGATGGCATTGGACCTAGCCCGAAGTAATGTGACAAACGGTTCCAGGCTAGTGTCCGTGGAGAGCGGGAGGTTTTTTAGTCGGTATGCCCAATATGGGAGACTCCGACATTTGTTGGACGCACGTGCGCCCTTCATCCATAAAGGATTTTCCCTTCTAAAAAAAAAAAAAAAAAAAAAATTATTATCATTATCATTATTATTATTATTATTATTATTATTATTATTATTATTATTATTATTATTATCATTATTATTATTATTATTATTATTATTATTATTATTATTATTATTATTATTATTATTATTATTATTATTATTATTATTATTATTATTATTATTATTATTATTATTATTATTATTATTATTATTATTATTATTATTATTATTATTATTATTATTATTATTATTATTATTATTATTATTATTATTATTATTATTATTATTATTATTATTATTATTATTATTATTATTATTATTATTATTATTATTATTATTATTATTATTATTATTATTATTATTATTATTATTATTATTATTATTATTATTATTATTATTATTATTATTATTATTATTATTATTATTATTATTATTATTATTATTATTATTATTATTATTATTATTATTATTATTATTATTATTATTATTATTATTATTATTATTATTATTATTATTATTATTATTATTATTATTATTATTATTATTATTATTATTATTATTATTATTATTATTATTATTATTATTATTATTATTATTATTATTATTATTATTATTATTATTATTATTATTATTATTATTATTATTATTATTATTATTATTATTATTATTATTATTATTATTATTATTATTATTATTATTATTATTATTATTATTATTATTATTATTATTATTATTATTATTATTATTATTATTATTATTATTATTATTATTATTATTATTATTATTATTATTATTATTATTATTATTATTATTATTATTATTATTATTATTATTATTATTATTATTATTATTATTATTATTATTATTATTATTATTATTATTATTATTATTATTATTATTATTATTATTATTATTATTATTATTATTATTATTATTATTATTATTATTATTATTATTATTATTATTATTATTATTATTATTATTATTATTATTATTATTATTATTATTATTATTATTATTATTATTATTATTATTATTATTATTATTATTATTATTATTATTATTATTATTATTATTATTATTATTATTATTATTATTATTATTATTATTATTATTATTATTATTAGTATTATTATTATTATTATTATTATTATTATTATTATTATTATTATTATTATTATTATTATTATTATTATTATTATTATTATTATTATTATTATTATTATTATTATTATTATTATTATTATTATTATTATTATTATTATTATTATTATTATTATTATTATTATTATTATTATTATTATTATTATTATTATTATTATTATTATTATTATTATTATTATTATTATTATTATTATTATTATTATTATTATTATTATTATTATTATTATTATTATTATTATTATTATTATTATTATTATTATTATTATTATTATTATTATTATTATTATTATTATTATTATTATTATTATTATTATTATTATTATTATTATTATTATTATTATTATTATTATTATTATTATTATTATTATTATTATTATTATTATTATTATTATTATTATTATTATTATTATTATTATTATTATTATTATTATTATTATTATTATTATTATTATTATTATTATTATTATTATTATTATTATTATTATTATTATTATTATTATTATTATTATTATTATTATTATTATTATTATTATTATTATTATTATTATTATTATTATTATTATTATTATTATTATTATTATTATTATTATTATTATTATTATTATTATTATTATTATTATTATTATTATTATTATTATTATTATTATTATTATTATTATTATTATTATTATTATTATTATTATTATTATTATTATTATTATTATTATTATTATTATTATTATTATTATTATTATTATTATTATTATTATTATTATTATTATTATTATTATTATTATTATTATTATTATTATTATTATTATTATTATTATTATTATTATTATTATTATTATTATTATTATTATTATTATTATTATTATTATTATTATTATTATTATTATTATTATTATTATTATTATTATTATTATTATTATTATTATTATTATTATTATTATTATTATTATTATTATTATTATTATTATTATTATTATTATTATTATTATTATTATTATTATTATTATGGGGAGGTAAAGGCTGGTATATGGTCTCAGACAAACGTTCTACCAACGGACGTCTTGACAAAAACTGGGAAACGCCTACTGTAATTATCAGCTCTGCCAGCAAATCCTAATCTCACCTCCTCGAAGGTAGGTAACATAGTTATCTGCCGGGCACCTCCTGGTAACATACTTAGTATGGCTAACGAGATAGGGTAAAAGCGAATATTTGGCGCTCTAACTAAATAAAACAAGTTGGTGCAGGACGGGCGTGTATTACTCGTACAAGCGCGAAATGCTCAAAATCCAAGCGCGTCTGTATTCGTAGCGAGCGGCGACTTGGTCGGCGTCTGTACTCCATGTTAGGAGCGGCCGGAATTAAAAACGGAGATGAGTAACTCCATAAAGACTCAGTTTATAAATATGCAATGGATAAAACAATATATATAAAAACCGCAGGTGGTAATCTAGCTATGCTAGAGAATCCATCCTCCAAGGAGGCCGATCCCACGGATTCTGGGGGGGATCGCTTATTGCTAAAAAATAAATCTGTGCCAAATGACCCGGCTAGCAACCGGCGCTTAGAGGTATGCGGGCCTCTAAGTGTTAAATATGTTACCGAAGAAGAGAAGAAACAAAAGCAGCAACCAAAAATGGGAAGTTACCCATTTCAAAGAAGCAACAAAATAGCTCGTTCTCCAATTAAAGGAGCATCAGCCGAACTCACTAAATGCAGTAAGAAACTGATCATCATACCAGAAAAGACGGGAAATGGAGGAACGCCGAAAGAAGGTATACACAAATTATCAGTTTCCCAAACAATCAAGGAAAATCCCTGAAGATATGGAGGAACAGCAACTTCAGAAAATACAACATCTGACAGAAATCATGCTGCAAGCTGCTGCCAAGCAGAAAAACATTAGTATGGACATCAAAAATGGCCTAATAAAGTTACAGGAAGCGATAGAAGTAATTTTCGAAGGCAGAACCCAAAGGAAGGAACAAACGAAAAATACCAGCGAAATCCCCAGCATAGGAGAGCAAAATGCAGCATTAACCTCCTCAAATGGTAAGAAACGAGGCAGAGAGATCTATGCAGATGAGCATGGTCAAACCGACACCCCTCCTGCATACAAGAAAGGAAGAGAAGCAGAAGAAAGTGGTTGGACACTTGTGCAAACTAGAACTTCAGCGCAGCGACAACCCAGATCGAACGAAGGTAAAGTACTGCCAGGAAAAAAAGAAGCAGCGAGTAGCCAAAGAACACGGAAGAGAAGAAGTAAGATGTCACACTCGGAAAAGCAGAAGAGTACAAGGCCCCGATCAGAAGCAATACTGATAAAACCCACCACAGGGAAGACTTACGCTGAAATCCTAAAGGAAATAAAAGGAAGGGTAAACCCTGAAAAAACAGAGATCGAAATCAGAGGAATCCGCAGAACTCAAAATGGGGATGTGCTGCTGGAAATGGGGAAAGGCCCGAAAGAAAAAGGTAAATTCACCAAGGAGTTACAGGAAGCTCTAGGGACTTCGGCTAGTGTAAGAAATCTCACACCAAAGACTGCGATAGAGATTAAAGACTTGGATTGTGTAACAACCATTGAGGAAGTTCAAAAGGCTAATAAGGAATTAACGGAAGTTGTCGAATGCAAAATACATTTGACAGCACCAAATGGCAGGGAACAGATAACTGCGGTTGTAGCTATGGAAGAAAGCGATGCCAAAAAATTACTGGTAACATCGAAAATAAAAATTGGATGGATCAGATGCAGAATTAGGGAGAGAACAGAAGTTAAGCGATGCTACAAATGCCTTAACTTAGGCCACTTAAGGAGGCAATGCAAATATGAAGATCGTAGAGACTGCTGCTACAAGTGCGGACAAAAAGGACACACAGTCAAAAACTGTAAACAAAAGGCAAGGTGCTTTTTGTGTGCAGAAATAAAAGCAGAAAGTCTGGAGCACGTGTCAGGATCCGGTTTGTGTAGAGTGTTTCGAACTGCACTTGAGGAGAGTAAAAAGCATAAAAATAATTAAGCTCTTACAAGGTAATTTGCACAGGAGCAAAACGGCCGATGATCTACTTTTACAGCTCGTCCGAGAAAAGAATATCGACGTAGTAATTATCAGCGAGCAGTACAAAAATAAAGATTATCAGAATTGGTTCTCGGATGTCACAAGTACAGCAGCCATCTGGGTAGTAAATCAAGGGAAAATACAAATTAACAGCCATGGAGCCGGAAATGGGTTTGTATGGATCACAAACGGCAAAGAAACAATAATAAGCTGTTACCTAACTCCAAATCAAACGGCACAGGAATATCGACAGAAAATGGAGCAATTAGAAGATAAGATAATAGAACTAGGAGGAAATGTAGTAGTCGCCGGTGACTTCAATGCTAAAGCAGTGGAGTGGGGATTGCCAGTTACAGATAACAGGGGAAGGCAAATTTTGGAAATGGTAGCAAGACAAAATTTAATTGTGTTAAACTCAGGAAATACCAGCACATTCAGGAGACCCGGGTACACCGAAACTATACCCGATATATCCCTAGCAACAGAAGAACTTGCTAACAACATAGAAAACTGGATGGTTCTAGAGGATTATACTGGCAGCGATCATCAGTATATACAATTCGAAATATGCACGAGAAGGAGAGAAAGAAATCGCAACAACCAGCGAGAAGGTACATGGAACGTCAATAAGCTGGATAAAGAAAAAATGGCCGGTGTAATAAGGAGAAATCTAGAAAGAGTAATGCAAGTGCCACAGAACGAAACAGGCAGAGAACGAGCAGAAGCAGTGGTGAAAGTTACTATGGACACCATCGCAAGAGCTTGTGAAGAATCAATGCCCAAGAAGTTTGGAAATAGAAACAGATGCCCTGTATACTGGTGGACAGAAGAAATAGCGGAATTGAGAAGAAAATGTTTGCGTCTCCGCCGCATAGCACAGCGACAGAGAAATGGAGCAGCAGAAACAAGCAAACTAGAGGAATATAGAATAGCGAGAAAAACGCTCCGAATTATAATAAAGAAGAGTAAAATGAAAAACTGGAAAAGTTTGTGTGAAGAAATAAACAATGATCCCTGGGGACTTGGATACAAAATTGTAATGAAAAGAATCAGAGCACCAGCATCAGAAAATCAGCTAGAAGCGGACGTTATGGAAAATATTGTAAATACACTTTTCCCTACACACCCTAGAAGAAATGTATTGCAGAGGTACGAAGAACCAGGAGAAGCCCCAATTTTTACACAAATAGAACTAGAAGATGCAGTAAAATGTATGAAAAACAAGAAAGCCCCCGGACCTGATAGAATACCAGCAGAGGTCATCAAATTAGTAGCTTCGAATAATCCACAAATGATGCTGAATATGTATAATTGCTGCCTAAAAGAAGGAGTATTCAGCAAAAGGTGGAAAGAAGCAAGACTCGTTTTAATTGACAAAGCTAAAGGAGAAAGAGGAGCAGCATCGTCATACAGGCCACTATGTATGTTAGATACGGCCGGGAAACTCTTCGAAAGGTTAATAAAAACAAGACTGCAAGCAGCAATTCATACAGCTGGTGGATTAGCGAACACACAGTTCGGGTTCAGAAAGGGAAGGTCGACCGTTGACGCTATCAAGGTGGTAACAGAAACTGCGGAAGCCACACGAATGGAAACACATCACTCGAGGAAAATAGTTCTACTTGTTACCTTGGATGTCAAAAATGCCTTTAATTCGGCAAGATGGACTGACATCATAGACGCATTACAAAATAAGTTTACTATACCTACGTACCTTCTGAAAGTTCTAATAGATTACTTAAGCGAGCGAAGATTGATATACAACACGGTAGATGGAAAGAGGATAAAGGATCTTACGGCAGGAGTAGCACAAGGATCAATACTAGGACCAGAACTATGGAATGTTCTGTACAACAGTCTATTATGTATGGAAATGCCTGAAAATATACAGCTAGTAGGTTATGCTGATGATATAGCAGCTATTATAACGGCACGGGATATAGCAGAATCACAGATTAGGCTGAATCAAGTTATGAGAAGAGTGTATAGTTGGATGAGGGAACATAGATTAGAATTAGCAACGGCAAAAACAGAAATCGTTATGTTAACTAAGAAAAGAATACCAACTATAATTCCAATGCAAGTAGGTCCAGAAACAATAATGACCAAAGAATCAGCAAATTACTTAGGAGTTACTATTGATACAAGGCTAACATTTTGGCAACAAATCCAAAAAGTAGCAGATAAAGCAGCAGAAGCTACAATCAAGCTAAGCAAACTTATGGCAAACATTGGAGGACCCAAACCAGAAAAAAGACGAATCATTATGAAAACCGCAGAATCAATCCTTCTATACGGAGCTGAAATCTGGGCACATGCGATGGACAAGAGGTATTGTAAAAAACGCATAGCAGCGGTGCAACGAAGAGGGGCTCTCCGAGTCGCGTGCTCCTATCGAACAGTTTCACATTCGGCGGTCATGGTAATCGCGGGCGTGATTCCGATTGATTTTCTAGCGCAAGAACGAAGAAATATATATATAAGGGATCAAGCAACGAGCCGAGATGTCATTGTAGCAGAGGAAAGAACGATGACAAGATGGCAAGAACACTGGAGTAATGATCAGCACGGGCGATGGACGGCTAGATTAATCCCACAAGTAGAAGTCTGGTTTAACCGACACCATGGAGAAGTAAATTTTTACATCACTCAGTTCCTATCAGGCCACGGATATTTTCGATCCTACCTCTACAAGATGGGCAAAGTAAACAATCCAGGATGCAGTCACTGCAGCGCAACACATGACACAGCGCATCACACTTTTTTCGAATGTGATTTAGCAGAAACAGAAAGAGAATCTTTAATAGTAGCAGTAGGAGAATTAACATCAGAAAATATAATTTCTGTAATGCTTGAAAACCAAGAAAAATGGAATGCAATAGCTAAATACATAGAATTAATACTACGCAGGAAGAAAGAGCTCAGATATTTAGAGGACCTAGAAGAAGAATCATAAAAGAAAATTAAAAAAAGGAACAAGCACGGCCCAATTTGAAGTAATGCGAAAGCGGTTCCGGGTTGGTTTCACCGTGGGAAAAGGAGGTGGTGTATTTGGTGAGTAGACCGAACAAGATCATGGGAGTCTCACATACCCTTGAAGTGCGGACCCTTCAAGATACCTATAAAAGGTTTTCACCACCGACCTACGAAAAAAAAAAAAAAAAAAAGAAAAAAATTATTATTATTATTATTATTATTATTCTTATTATTATTATTATTATTATTATTATTATTATTATTATTATTATTATTATTATTATTATTATTATTATTATTATTATTATTATTATTATTATTATTATTATTATTATTATTATTATTATTATTATTATTATTATTATTATTATTATTATTATTATTATTATTATTATTATTATTATTATTATTATTATTATTATTATTATTATTATTATTATTATTATTATTATTATTATTATTATTATTATTATTATTATTATTATTATTATTATTATTATTATTATTATTATTATTATTATTATTATTATTATTATTATTATTATTATTATTATTATTATTATTATTATTATTATTATTATTATTATTATTATTATTATTATTATTATTATTATTATTATTATTATTATTATTATTATTATTATTATTATTATTATTATTATTATTATTATTATTATTATTATTATTATTATTATTATTATTATTATTATTATTATTATTATTATTATTATTATTATTATTATTATTATTATTATTATTATTATTATTATTATTATTATTATTATTATTATTATTATTATTATTATTATTATTATTATTATTATTATTATTATTATTATTATTATTATTATTATTATTATTATTATTATTATTATTATTATTATTATTATTATTATTATTATTATTATTATTATTATTATTATTATTATTATTATTATTATTATTATTATTATTATTATTATTATTATTATTATTATTATTATTATTATTATTATTATTATTATTATTATTATTATTATTATTATTATTATTATTATTATTATTATTATTATTATTATTATTATTATTATTATTATTATTATTATTATTATTATTATTATTATTATTATTATTATTATTATTATTATTATTATTATTATTATTATTATTATTATTATTATTATTATTATTATTATTATTATTATTATTATTATTATTATTATTATTATTATTATTATTATTATTATTATTATTATTATTATTATTATTATTATTATTATTATTATTATTATTATTATTATTATTATTATTATTATTATTATTATTATTATTATTATTATTATTATTATTATTATTATTATTATTATTATTATTATTATTATTATTATTATTATTATTATTATTATTATTATTATTATTATTATTATTATTATTATTATTATTATTATTATTATTATTATTATTATTATTATTATTATTATTATTATTATTATTATTATTATTATTATTATTATTATTATTATTATTATTATTATTATTATTATTATTATTATTATTATTATTATTATTATTATTATTATTATTATTATTATTATTATTATTATTATTATTATTATTATTATTATTATTATTATTATTATTATTATTATTATTATTATTATTATTATTATTATTATTATTATTATTATTATTATTATTATTATTATTATTATTGGGAGGTAAAGGCTGGTATATGGTCTCAGACAAACGTTCTACCAACGGACGTCTTGAAAAAAAATGGGAAACGCCTACTGTAATTATCAGCTCTGCCAGCAAATCCTAATCTCACCTCCTCGAAGGTAGGTAACATAGTTATCTGCCGGGCACCTCCTGGTAACATATTTAGTATGGCTAACGAGATAGGGTAAAAGCGAATATTTGGCGCTCTAACTAAATAAAACAAGTTGGTGCAGGACGGGCGTGTATTACTCGTACAAGCGCGAAATGCTCAAAATCCAAGCGCGTCTGTATTCGTAGCGAGCGGCGACTTGGTCGGCGTCTGTACTCCATGTTAGGAGCGGCCGGAATTAAAAACGGAGATGAGTAACTCCATAAAGACTCAGTTTATAAATATGCAATGGATAAAACAATATATATAAATACCCCAGGTGGTAATCTAGCTATGCTAGAGAATCCATCCTCCAAGGAGGCCGATCCCACGGATTCTGGGGGGGATCGCTTATTGCTAAAAAATAAATCTGTGCCAAATGACCCGGCTAGCAACCGGCGCTTAGAGGTATGCGGGCCTCTAAGTGTTAAATATGTTACCGAAGAACAGAAGAAACAAAAGCAGCAACTAAAAATGGGAAGTTACCCTTTTCAAAGAAGCAACAAAATAGCTCGTTCTCCAATTAAAGGAGCATCAGCCGAACTCACTAAATGCAGTAAGAAACTGATCATCATACCAGAAAAGACGGTAAATGGAGGAACGCCGAAAGAAGGTATACACAAATTATCAGTTTCCCAAATTGAAACATCAAGGAAAATCCCTGAAGATATGGAGGAACAGCAACTTCAGAAAATACAACATCTGACAGAAATCATGCTGCAAGCTGCTGCCAAGCAGAAAAACATTAGTATGGACATCAAAAATGGCCTAATAAAGTTACAGGAAGCGATAGAAGTAATTTTCGAAGGCAGAACCCAAAGGAAGGAACAAACGAAAAATACCAGCGAAATCCCCAGCATAGGAGAGCAAAATGCAGCATTAACCTCCTCAAATGGTAAGAAACGAGGCAGAGAGATCTATGCAGATGAGCATGGTCAAACCGACACCCCTCCTGCATACAAGAAAGGAAGAGAAGCAGAAGAAAGTGGTTGGACACTTGTGCAAACTAGAACTTCAGCGCAGCGACAACCCAGATCGAACGAAGGTAAAGTACTGCCAGGAAAAAAAGAAGCAGCGAGTAGCCAAAGAACACGGAAGAGAAGAAGTAAGATGTCACACTCGGAAAAGCAGAAGAGTACAAGGCCCCGATCAGAAGCAATACTGATAAAACCCACCACAGGGAAGACTTACGCTGAAATCCTAAAGGAAATAAAAGGAAGGGTAAACCCTGAAAAAACAGAGATCGAAATCAGAGGAATCCGCAGAACTCAAAATGGGGATGTGCTGCTGGAAATGGGGAAAGGCCCGAAAGAAAAAGGTAAATTCACCAAGGAGTTACAGGAAGCTCTAGGGACTTCGGCTAGTGTAAGGAATCTCACACCAAAGACTGCGATAGAGATTAAAGACTTGGATTGTGTAACAACCATTGAGGAAGTTCAAAAGGCTATAAATAAGGAATTAACGGAAGTTGTCGAATGCAAAATACATTTGACAGCACCAAATGGCAGGGAACAGATAACTGCGGTTGTAGTTATGGAAGAAAGCGATGCCAAAAAATTACTGATAACATCGAAAATAAAAATTGGATGGATCAGATGCAGAATTAGGGAGAGAACAGAAGTTAAGCGATGCTACAAATGCCTTAACTTCGGCCACTTAAGGAGGCAATGCAAA
Organism: Argyra leucocephala; assembly: GCA_963942445.1. NCBI lineage: Eukaryota > Metazoa > Arthropoda > Insecta > Diptera > Dolichopodidae > Argyra > Argyra leucocephala. The sequence continues at coordinate 38,821,517 of OZ012682.1, read as the reverse complement.
TATGAAGATCGTAGAGACTGCTGCTACAAGTGCGGACAAAAAGGACACACAGTCAAAAACTGTAAACAAAAGGCAAGGTGCTTTTTGTGTGCAGAAATAAAAGCAGAAAGTCTGGAGCACGTGTCAGGATCCGGTTTGTGTAGAGTGTTTCGAACTGCACTTGAGGAGAGTAAAAAGCATAAAAATAATTAAGCTCTTACAAGGTAATTTGCACAGGAGCAAAACGGCCGATGATCTACTTTTACAGCTCGTCCGAGAAAAGAATATCGACGTAGTAATTATCAGCGAGCAGTACAAAAATAAAGATTATCAGAATTGGTTCTCGGATGTCACAAGTACAGCAGCCATCTGGGTAGTAAATCAAGGGAAAATACAAATTAACAGCCATGGAGCCGGAAATGGGTTTGTATGGATCACAAACGGCAAAGAAACAATAATAAGCTGTTACCTAACTCCAAATCAAACGGCACAGGAATATCGACAGAAAATGGAGCAATTAGAAGATAAGATAATAGAACTAGGAGGAAATGTAGTAGTCGCCGGTGACTTCAATGCTAAAGCAGTGGAGTGGGGATTGCCAGTTACAGATAACAGGGGAAGGCAAATTTTGGAAATGGTAGCAAGACAAAATTTAATTGTGTTAAACTCAGGAAATACCAGCACATTCAGGAGACCCGGGTACACCGAAACTATACCCGATATATCCCTAGCAACAGAAGAACTTGCTAACAACATAGAAAACTGGATGGTTCTAGAGGATTATACTGGCAGCGATCATCAGTATATACAATTCGAAATATGCACGAGAAGGAGAGAAAGAAATCGCAACAACCAGCGAGAAGGTACATGGAACGTCAATAAGCTGGATAAAGAAAAAATGGCCGGTGTAATAAGGAGAAATCTAGAAAGAGTAATGCAAGTGCCACAGAACGAAACAGGCAGAGAACGAGCAGAAGCAGTGGTGAAAGTTACTATGGACACCATCGCAAGAGCTTGTGAAGAATCAATGCCCTAGAAGTTTGGAAATAGAAACAGATGCCCTGTATACTGGTGGACAGAAGAAATAGCGGAATTGAGAAGAAAATGTTTGCGTCTCCGCCGCATAGCACAGCGACAGAGAAATGGAGCAGCAGAAACAAGCAAACTAGAGGAATATAGAATAGCGAGAAAAACGCTCCGAATTATAATAAAGAAGAGTAAAATGAAAAACTGGAAAAGTTTGTGTGAAGAAGTAAACAATGATCCCTGGGGACTTGGATACAAAATTGTAATGAAAAGAATCAGAGCACCAGCATCAGAAAATCAGCTAGAAGCGGACGTTATGGAAAATATTGTAAACGCACTTTTCCCTACACACCCTAGAAGAAATGTATTGCAGAGGCACGAAGAACCAGGAGAAGCCCCAATTTTTACACAAATAGAACTAGAAGATGCAGTAAAATGTATGAAAAACAAGAAAGCCCCCGGACCTGATAGAATACCAGCAGAGGTCATCAAATTAGTAGTTTCGAATAATCCACAAATGATGCTGAATATGTATAATTGCTGCCTAAAAGAAGGAGTATTCAGCAAAAGGTGGAAAGAAGCAAGACTGGTTTTAATTGACAAAGCTAAAGGAGCAAGAGGAGCAGCATCGTCATACAGGCCACTATGTATGTTAGATACGGCCGGGAAACTCTTCGAAAGGTTAATAAAAACAAGACTGCAAGCAGCAATTCATACAGCTGGTGGATTAGCGAACACACAGTTCGGGTTCAGAAAGGGAAGGTCGACCGTTGACGCTATCAAGGTGGTAACAGAAACTGCGGAAGCCACACGAATGGAAACACATCACTCGAGGAAAATAGTTCTACTTGTTACCTTGGATGTCAAAAATGCCTTTAATTCGGCAAGATGGACTGACATCATAGACGCATTACAAAATAAGTTTACTATACCTACGTACCTTCTGAAAGTTCTAATAGATTACTTAAGCGAGCGAAGATTGATATACAACACGGTAGATGGAAAGAGGATAAAGGATCTTACGGCAGGAGTAGCACAAGGATCAATACTAGGACCAGAACTATGGAATGTTCTGTACAACAGTCTATTATGTATGGAAATGCCTGAAAATATACAGCTAGTAGGTTATGCTGATGATATAGCAGCTATTATAACGGCACGGGATATAGCAGAATCACAGATTAGGCTGAATCAAGTTATGAGAAGAGTGTATAGTTGGATGAGGGAACATAGATTAGAATTAGCAACGGCAAAAACAGAAATCGTTATGCTAACTAAGAAAAGAATACCAACTATAATTCCAATGCAAGTAGGTCCAGAAACAATAATGACCAAAGAATCAGCAAATTACTTAGGAGTTACTATTGATACAAGGCTAACATTTTGGCAACAAATCCAAAAAGTAGCAGATAAAGCAGCAGAAGCTACAATCAAGCTAAGCAAACTTATGGCAAACATTGGAGGACCCAAACCAGAAAAAAGACGAATCATTATGAAAACCGCAGAATCAATCCTTCTATACGGAGCTGAAATCTGGGCACATGCGATGGACAAGAGGTATTGTAAAAAACGCATAGCAGCGGTGCAACGAAGAGGGGCTCTCCGAGTCGCGTGCTCCTATCGAACAGTTTCACATTCGGCGGTCATGGTAATCGCGGGCGTGATTCCGATTGATTTGCTAGCGCAAGAACGAAGAAATATATATATATAAGGGATCAAGCAACGAGCCGAGATGTCATTGTAGCAGAGGAAAGAAGGTACACGATGACAAGATGGCAAGAACACTGGAGTAATGATCAGCACGGGCGATGGACGGCTAGATTAATCCCACAAGTAGAAGTCTGGTTTAACCGACACCATGGAGAAGTAAATTTTTACATCACTCAGTTCCTATCAGGCCACGGATATTTTCGATCCTACCTCTACAAGATGGGCAAAGTAAACAATCCAGGATGCAGTCACTGCAGCGCAACACATGACACAGCGCATCACACTTTTTTCGAATGTGATTTAGCAGAAACAGAAAGAGAATCTTTAATAGTAGCAGTAGGAGAATTAACATCAGAAAATATAATTTCTGTAATGCTTGAAAACCAAGAAAAATGGAATGCAATAGCTAAATACATAGAATTAATACTACGCAGGAAGAAAGAGCTCAGATATTTAGAGGACCTAGAAGAAGAATCATAAAAGAAAATTAAAAAAAAGGAACAAGCACGGCCCAACTTGAAGTAATGCGAAAGCGGTTCCGGGTTGGTTTCACCGTGGGAAAAGGAGGTGGTGTATTTGGTGAGTAGACCGAACAAGATCATGGGAGTCTCACATACCCTTGAAGTGCGGACCCTTCAAGATACCTATAAAAGGTTTTCACCACCGACCTACGAAGAAAAAAAAAAAAAAAAAAAAAAAAAAATTATTATTATTATTATTATTATTATTATTATTATTATTATTATTATTATTATTATTATTATTATTATTATTATTATTATTATTATTATTATTATTATTATTATTATTATTATTATTATTATTATTATTATTATTATTATTATTATTATTATTATTATTATTATTATTATTATTATTATTATTATTATTATTATTATTATTATTATTATTATTATTATTATTATTATTATTATTATTATTATTATTATTATTATTATTATTATTATTATTATTATTATTATTATTATTATTATTATTATTATTATTATTATTATTATTAAGAGAAGCAGAAGAAAGTGGTTGGACACTTGTGCAAACTAGAACTTCAGCGCAGCGACAACCCAGATCGAACGAAGGTAAAGTACTGCCAGGAAAAAAAGAAGCAGCGAGTAGCCAAAGAACACGGAAGAGAAGAAGTAAGATGTCACACTCGGAAAAGCAGAAGAGTACAAGGCCCCGATCAGAAGCAATACTGATAAAACCCACCACAGGGAAGACTTACGCTGAAATCCTAAAGGAAATAAAAGGAAGGGTAAACCCTGAAAAAACAGAGATCGAAATCAGAGGAATCCGCAGAACTCAAAATGGGGATGTGCTGCTGGAAATGGGGAAAGGCCCGAAAGAAAAAGGTAAATTCACCAAGGAGTTACAGGAAGCTCTAGGGACTTCGGCTAGTGTAAGGAATCTCACACCAAAGACTGCGATAGAGATTAAAGACTTGGATTGTGTAACAACCATTGAGGAAGTTCAAAAGGCTATAAATAAGGAATTAACGGAAGTTGTCGAATGCAAAATACATTTGACAGCACCAAATGGCAGGGAACAGATAACTGCGGTTGTAGTTATGGAAGAAAGCGATGCCAAAAAATTACTGGTAACATCGAAAATAAAAATTGGATGGATCAGATGCAGAATTAGGGAGAGAACAGAAGTTAAGCGATGCTACAAATGCCTTAACTTCGGCCACTTAAGGAGGCAATGCAAGTATGAAGATCGTAGAGACTGCTGCTACAAGTGCGGACAAAAAGGACACACAGTCAAAAACTGTAAACAAAAGGCAAGGTGCTTTTTGTGTGCAGAAATAAAAGCAGAAAGTCTGGAGCACGTGTCAGGATCCGGTTTGTGTAGAGTGTTTCGAACTGCACTTGAGGAGAGTAAAAAGCATAAAAATAATTAAGCTCTTACAAGGTAATTTGCACAGGAGCAAAACGGCCGATGATCTACTTTTACAGCTCGTCCGAGAAAAGAATATCGACGTAGTAATTATCAGCGAGCAGTACAAAAATAAAGATTATCAGAATTGATTCTCGGATGTCACAAGTACAGCAGCCATCTGGGTAGTAAATCAAGGGAAAATACAAATTAACAGCCATGGAGCCGGAAATGGGTTTGTATGGATCACAAACGGCAAAGAAACAATAATAAGCTGTTACCTAACTCCAAATCAAACGGCACAGGAATATCGACAGAAAATGGAGCAACTAGAAGATAAGATAATAGAACTAGGAGGAAATGTAGTAGTCGCCGGTGACTTCAATGCTAAAGCAGTGGAGTGGGGATTGCCAGTTACAGATAACAGGGGAAGGCAAATTTTGGAAATGGTAGCAAGACAAAATTTAATTGTGTTAAACTCAGGAAATACCAGCACATTCAGGAGACCCGGGTACACCGAAACTATACCCGATATATCCCTAGCAACAGAAGAACTTGCTAACAACATAGAAAACTGGATGGTTCTAGAGGATTATACTGGCAGCGATCATCAGTATATACAATTCGAAATATGCACGAGAAGGAGAGAAAGAAATCGCAACAACCAGCGAGAAGGTACATGGAACGTCAATAAGCTGGATAAAGAAAAAATGGCCGGTGTAATAAGGAGAAATCTAGAAAGAGTAATGCAAGTGCCACAGAACGAAACAGGCAGAGAACGAGCAGAAGCAGTGGTGAAAGTTACTATGGACACCATCGCAAGAGCTTGTGAAGAATCAATGCCCAAGAAGTTTGGAAATAGAAACAGATGCCCTGTATACTGGTGGACAGAAGAAATAGCGGAATTGAGAAGAAAATGTTTGCGTCTCCGCCGCATAGCACAGCGACAGAGAAATGGAGCAGCAGAAACAAGCAAAATAGAGGAATATAGAATAGCGAGAAAAACGCTCCGAATTATAATAAAGAAGAGTAAAATGAAAAACTGGAAAAGTTTGTGTGAAGAAGTAAACAATGATCCCTGGGGACTTGGATACAAAATTGTAATGAAAAGAATCAGAGCACCAGCATCAGAAAATCAGCTAGAAGCGGACGTTATGGAAAATATTGTAAACACACTTTTCCCTACACACCCTAGAAGAAATGTATTGCAGAGGCACGAAGAACCAGGAGAAGCCCCAATTTTTACACAAATAGAACTAGAAGATGCAGTAAAATGTATGAAAAACAAGAAAGCCCCCGGACCTGATAGAATACCAGCAGAGGTCATCAAATTAGTAGCTTCGAATAATCCACAAATGATGCTGAATATGTATAATTGCTGCCTAAAAGAAGGAGTATTCAGCAAAAGGTGGAAAGAAGCAAGACTCGTTTTAATTGACAAAGCTAAAGGAGTAAGAGGAGCAGCATCGTCATACAGGCCACTATGTATGTTAGATACGGCCGGGAAACTCTTCGAAAGGTTAATAAAAACAAGACTGCAAGCAGCAATTCATACAGCTGGTGGATTAGCGAACACACAGTTCGGGTTCAGAAAGGGAAGGTCGACCGTTGACGCTATCAAGGTGGTAACAGAAACTGCGGAAGCCACACGAATGGAAACACATCACTCGAGGAAAATAGTTCTACTTGTTACCTTGGATGTCAAAAATGCCTTTAATTCGGCAAGATGGACTGACATCATAGACGCATTACAAAATAAGTTTACTATACCTACGTACCTTCTGAAAGTTCTAATAGATTACTTAAGCGAGCGAAGATTGATATACAACACGGTAGATGGAAAGAGGATAAAGGATCTTACGGCAGGAGTAGCACAAGGATCAATACTAGGACCAGAACTATGGAATGTTCTGTACAACAGTCTATTATGTATGGAAATGCCTGAAAATATACAGCTAGTAGGTTATGCTGATGATATAGCAGCTATTATAACGGCACGGGATATAGCAGAATCACAGATTAGGCTGAATCAAGTTATGAGAAGAGTGTATAGTTGGATGAGGGAACATAGATTAGAATTAGCAACGGCAAAAACAGAAATCGTTATGTTAACTAAGAAAAGAATACCAACTATAATTCCAATGCAAGTAGGTCCAGAAACAATAATGACCAAAGAATCAGCAAATTACTTAGGAGTTACTATTGATACAAGGCTAACATTTTGGCAACAAATCCAAAAAGTAGCAGATAAAGCAGCAGAAGCTACAATCAAGCTAAGCAAACTTATGGCAAACATTGGAGGACCCAAACAAGAAAAAAGACGAATCATTATGAAAACCGCAGAATCAATCCTTCTATACGGAGCTGAAATCTGGGCACATGCGATGGACAAGAGGTATTGTAAAAAACGCATAGCAGCGGTGCAACGAAGAGGGGCTCTCCGAGTCGCGTGCTCCTATCGAACAGTTTCACATTCGGCGGTCATGGTAATCGCGGGCGTGATTCCGATTGATTTGCTAGCGCAAGAACGAAGAAATATATATATAAGGGATCAAGCAACGAGCCGAGATGTCATTGTAGCAGAGGAAAGAAGGTACACGATGACAAGATGGCAAGAACACTGGAGTAATGATCAGCACGGGCGATGGACGGCTAGATTAATCCCACAAGTAGAAGTCTGGTTTAACCGACACCATGGAGAAGTAAATTTTTACATCACTCAGTTCCTATCAGGCCACGGATATTTTCGATCCTACCTCTACAAGATGGGCAAAGTAAACAATCCAGGATGCAGTCACTGCAGCGCAACACATGACACAGCGCATCACACTTTTTTCGAATGTGATTTAGCAGAAACAGAAAGAGAATCTTTAATAGTAGCAGTAGGAGAATTAACATCAGAAAATATAATCTCTGTAATGCTTGAAAACCAAGAAAAATGGAATGCAATAGCTAAATACATAGAATTAATACTACGCAGGAAGAAAGAGCTCAGATATTTAGAGGACCTAGAAGAAGAATCATAAAAGAAAATTAAAAAAAAGGAACAAGCACGGCCCAACTTGAAGTAATGCGAAAGCGGTTCCGGGTTGGTTTCACCGTGGGAAAAGGAGGTGGTGTATTTGGTGAGTAGACCGAACAAGATCATGGGAGTTTCACATACCCTTGAAGTGCGGACCCCTCAAGATACCTATAAAAGGTTTTCACCACCGACCTACGAAAAAAAAAAAAAAAAAAAAAAAAAAAAAAAAAAATTATTATTATTATTATTATTATTATTATTATTATTATTATTATTATTATTATTATTATTATTATTATTATTATTATTATTATTATTATTATTATTATTATTATTATTATTATTATTATTAATATTATTTATATTATTATTATTATTATTATTATTATTATTATTATTATTATTATTATTATTATTATTATTATTATTATTATTATTATTATTATTATTATTATTATTATTATTATTATTATTATTATTATTATTATTATTATTATTATTATTATTATTATTATTATTATTATTATTATTATTATTATTATTATTATTATTATTATTATTATTATTATTATTATTATTATTATTATTATTATTATTATTATTATTATTATTATTATTATTATTATTATTATTATTATTATTATTATTATTATTATTATTATTATTATTATTATTATTATTATTATTATTATTATTATTATTATTATTATTATTATTATTATTATTATTATTATTATTATTATTATTATTATTATTATTATTATTATTATTATTATTATTATTATTATTATTATTATTATTATTATTATTATTATTATTATTATTATTATTATTATTATTATTATTATTATTATTATTATTATTATTATTATTATTATTATTATTATTATTATTATTATTATTATTATTATTATTATTATTATTATTATTATTATTATTATTATTATTATTATTATTATTATTATTATTATTATTATTATTATTATTATTATTATTATTATTATTATTATTATTATTATTATTATTATTATTATTATTATTATTATTATTATTATTATTATTATTATTATTATTATTATTATTATTATTATTATTATTATTATTATTATTATTATTATTATTATTATTATTATTATTATTATTATTATTATTATTATTATTATTATTATTATTATTATTATTATTATTATTATTATTATTATTATTATTATTATTATTATTATTATTATTATTATTATTATTATTATTATTATTATTATTATTATTATTATTATTATTATTATTATTATTATTGAGAAGAGTGAGTAGCTGGATGAACAGACACGGCTTAGAGCTTGCGGAAGCAAAAACCGAAATTGTCCTACTCACAAAAAAGAGGATGAGAACCATTGTGCCAATGGAAGTGGGGCCTGTGGTCATTCAAACTAAGGAAGCTTCGAGGTATCTTGGTGTCATGTTGGATACCAAACTAAATTTTTGGAGGCATATCAAAAAAGCTACAGACAAGGCGGCCGTGATAACCAAGAATTTGAGCAGATTAATGGCGAACATCGGTGGACCTTCACCGTGCAAAAGGAGGCTGTTAATGTCCACGACACATTCAGTGCTCCTGTACGGTGCGGAGATTTGGGCAGATGCCCTAAATAGAGAGTATTGCCGGAAGCCCATGGAAGCGGTACAACGAAGAGGGGCTCTGCGGGTAGCGTGCTCCTACCGGACGGTCTCATACCCAGCTGTAAATGTTATTGCAGGCGTGATACCGATAACATTGTTAGCCCGAGAGAGGAAACAGATATATAATAGGGCTACGGGAAGAGACAGAAAAGAAGTGTCAGGAGACGCGAGGAGACAAAGCCTAGAAAAATGGCAAGAACAATGGAATGGGGAACACAGAGGACGCTGGACCGCAAGATTGATACCACAACTAGCGGTTTGGGTTAACCGGAGGCACGGCGAAGTGAACTTCTATACCACGCAAATGCTCTCGGGGCATGGATACTTTCGAGCTTATTTATTCAGAATGAATAAAGTAAACAGTCCGCGATGTCGCCACTGCGACACAGCGGAAGATACGGTCGAGCATACTTTTTTCGAGTGCGACGTCGCAGCGGAGGAAAGAAGCGTTCTAACTCGAATCGTAGGGGATGTTACGCCGGATAATATAACCACCATAATGATAGACACGGAAGAAAATTGGAACGCCGTTTCAGTCTACGTCGAGGCGGTATTACGAAAGAAGAAGAGACTGGGCTACTTAGAAGACTCGGAATAGATCTTCTAAGTTAGGAAATAGACCCCAGTGTAGTCTGGTTTCTGCTTTTGAGTCTGGCGTGGTCTGCTTGGCACCAATGGCATACAGGCTTACTGGTGCCGCAGTTTTGTTTGTGTTAAATTAACAACAAATTTAACTCTGCGACACTAGTTACTGCTGATGCTGTCGGCGTGTGGTAGATCTCGGTAGACTTATGAGCGAAATTAGATAAAACGTGTCGCTGTTTTGTTATGTAGCACAGTAGTACTGTTTTTTGTTATTTTTGTTACATATGGAAGTAGATAGTAACTCGCCAAATAGTTGGGCCTACGCAAAACGACTGTGGGAGCCAAGTAGCTATTTGTAGAATAGATGTAGAACAGAAATAACCTAGTCCAGCATCTTGAGGCAGCTTGACATGCTGGAAGCTGCTTCAAGACAGCACTTCTAGGAACTATGTAGCTCTGTATAGAATAGTTTTTAGTTTTCTAGTTATTTGTAGAATAGATGTAAACAGAAAGAACCTAGTCCAGCGTTTTGAGGCAGCTTGACATGTTGGAAGCTACTTCAAGACAGCACCTCTAGGGATTATATAGCTCTGTTTAGAATAGTTTTGTTTTGTAAATGGGAAATAACCTAGCCATAATAGAAAAGGCTTAGAAAATTAATATTGTCTTAGTAATAATATTAGAAGAGGGACAGTAGATTTTATTTTTCTGTCTGCCGCTGTCGATAGATATATGCAGAGAAGAGCGAACGGGATAATTCACACGGAAACACCGAAGTCAGCACTTTTTCGCCAGTTTGAAGAAATGCTAACGCGGTTCCAAACTGGGATATACATCGTGGGTCAAGGGAACAGATGGTGGGGGTTTTTAGCCGGTCGGTTGGTTCCTTTTTTGCAGTGCGTCTTAGTGTAATGCAAAAAGAAACCGACCAACCCGGCACTCGGTAGTCTGTTAAGCAGATTTTCCCCGCGACACCATCTATAACCGTAAAAAAGCAAAAAAAAAAAAAAAAAAAAAAATTATTATTATTATTATTATTATTATTATTATTATTATTATTATTATTATTATTATTATTATTATTATTATTATTATTATTATGATTATTATTATTATTATTATTATTATTATTATTATTATTATTATTATTATTATTATTATTATTATTATTATTATTATTATTATTATTATTATTATTATTATTATTATTATTATTATTATTATTATTATTATTATTATTATTATTATTATTATTATTATTATTATTATTATTATTATTATTATTATTATTATTATTATTATTATTATTATTATTATTATTATTATTATTATTATTCCCCCACATGGTAGTGACTAATTATTATTATTATTATTATTATTATTATTATTATTCCCCCACATGGTAGTGACCTTGACGTGGTGTGGGGGCCTAGGTTGCAGTGATTCATCAGGCTGTGCTGGAGGGAGTATGTTCTCCTGGTAGGGTCACCCAATTCAGATTGGCTGATGATGAGCAGCTTACAAACTACTACCGACCCCCTAATCCAGTGGTGTCATGCGACCCGTGCCCAGTGGACTAGTTGGTAGCAAGGGGGTAAAACACTTAGCTACCGATAACGGAGCCTCCCTGATACCAGGTCACCTCAGGGAGTATTATTGACCTTACCACAGTAACGGGCCTCTGCTGTGGTGGACCTTACATTGCCGCGATACTCGTGGGAACAAAATGGAGATAAATAAAAACAAAAACATGAAGAAAGTAGTAGATAGAAGAGTGGAAGAAAGAGCTGGGATGGGCATGACCCCATTCATGAGGAGCGGGAAGACGCCTAGATCTCCCCCGGCACCCGTGGGGTTGCACGGTCCTGAACAGGCACAGGAGAAACTAGGTACACCGGCGAATACAGAGGAGATCCAAACCACCGATCTCATGCTGGAAACGCCAATGAGCAGCTTGCATAAACAAGTGGAGGAAAAAGCATGCAGCCACAAAAAAGACCCTGAAAGAGAGGAAGAAACACAGCTCCTACTGATTCAGGAGCTTACAAAAACGATGATGGCGGCAGTTTCAAAACAAAAGAACGTTAGCATGGAGGTTAAGAACGGACTGCTAAAGCTCCAGGAGGAGGTAGAAGTGATATTTCACTGCAAGAGTGAAAAGAGTAAAAAGCTCACCCTTGAAGCTAGAAATCAGGCCCCAAGCCCCAGACAAGTACCGCCAACGGACAAGAAGAGAGGAAGGGAGATAGAGGGGTCTCCTATCAGCTGTACAGAAACCCCACCACCCAGAAAAAGGAAAAATGTTGAAAACCGAGGCGAAGGCGAATGGATAGTCGTCCAAAACAACAAAAATAAAACCTTTAACCGACCGCCAGGTGAAGCAGATACTTCTAGACAGCGACGCTTCCCTAGGGAAAAAGGGGCAACGAACAGCCAAAGTGCTGGGAAAAAAGAAAACGGCGAAGGAAAGAGAAGGAGAAGGAGAAGAAGTAGGAGTAGGCAGTTTAAAAGGCCGCGACCAGAGGCCATTATAATTAAGCCCGCCGAAGGCAAAACATATGCTGAGATTCTGAGGGAAATACGGGAGCGAGTAAACCCAGACGCTTCCAAAGCCGACATAAAGGGAATCCGGAAGACACAAAACGGAGCGGTTCTGCTGGAATTAAACAATAAGGCAGAAGGAAAGGAGGAAATCAAGGAGGAACTCCGAAAGAGTCTAGGGAAAATGGCAGACGTTAAAGACCTAACGGCCAAAACAACATTGGAGATACGGGACTTGGATAGTCTCACTACAAGCGAAGAGGTGCAAGCAGCACTTAATAGAGACTTGGGAAAGGAGGTCCAATGTAAGTTCAGCCTAACTAAACCGAACAAGAGAGAGCAAATGCTGGCCTTTATAGAAATGGAGGAAAAAGACGCCAGGGAACTCCTGAAGACAGCAAAGATCAGAATAGGGCTAGTCAGATGTAGAATACGGGAAAGAACACCAGTAGTGCGCTGTTATAGGTGCATGAACTTTGGACACTTCAGAAGAGACTGCAAAGAGCCTAACCGAGAGGATACGTGCTATAAATGTGGACAGAAAGGTCACAAGATTAAAAGCTGCACGCAAGCTGCGAAATGCATCCTGTGTACGGAAATTAAGGCAAAGGCAACGAGCCATGTGTCAGGTACGAAAGACTGCAGTGCATTTCGGAGAGCTCTTGAGGAAGTCAGGAAAAATAGAAAAAATAGAAGATGATAAAAGTTCTTCAAGGAAATATGCATAGAAGTCGAGTAGCAGATGATCTCTTAACACAGATCACGCTAGAAAAAGAAATTGATGTTCTAATAATCAGCGAGCAGTACGTCCACCGGAGCAGAAACAACTGGTTCTCAGATGTCACCGACACGGCGGCAATCTGGATCCCAAACCCTGGAAAAATACACGCATTGGAACATGGGGCCGGAAATGGCTTCGTTTGGGTTAAGAGTAGCCAGTTCACCATCATAAGCTGCTATTTAACACCAAACCAAACGGCGCAGGAATACCAGGAGATGATCGAGAATCTAGAGGACGCAGTATCGGAACAAGAGGGGCAGAAAATTATTGGTGGCGATTTTAATGCAAAAGCAGTGGAGTGGGGAATGCCCACCACGAACAGCAGAGGATCGCAGATTTTAGACATGGCAGCCAGACAAGGGCTGATAATCATAAACTCCGGAAGCACAACAACGTTTCGGCGACCAGGGTACGCAGAAACAATACCGGACATCTCCCTGGCTACACAGAATATAGCGGCATTTATTACTGATTGGGTAGTTATGGAGGACTACACAGGGAGCGATCATCAGTACATTACGTTCAATATAAATATTAGAGAAGAAATGATATCCGAGAGCACAACGGAAAGTTCTAGATATAACGTGAATAAACTCGATACTAGAAGATTGAGTGAATCACTTAGATATAGCCTAGGTGACACAATGCAGGCAGGTGTAGAGCTAGAAGGTAGGATAAAAGCTGAGGCAGTGGTAGAGCAGACAATGAGTGCACTCATACTAGCCTGCGAGGAGTCACTGCCGCGAAAGAGGAAATTTACAAAAAGAAAACCGGTATACTGGTGGAATGAAGAAATAGCGGAGCTACGAAGAAGGTGTCAGCATCTTCGAAGAATTGCACAGCGATCACGGAACAGAGCGGATGCAACGGAAAAAATGGCAGCATATAAAATAAGCCGCAAAACACTCAGGAAAACCATAAAATTGAGCAAAAAGGTTGAATGGAAAAAGCTTTGCGAAGATGTAAACAGTGACCCTTGGGGGCTAGGATACAAGATAGTCATGAAGAAGTTGAAAATAGCTACAGCAACAAATTCAATCGAAGAGAGCTCGATGGAAAATATAGTAGATATTTTATTCCCAGCGCACCCGATAAGAAACTGGAGTGATGTGATGGTTTCACCAGAGGAAGTACCAGCTTTCACGCAGGAGGAACTTGTGGAAGCAACAAAAACTATGAAGAATAAGAAAGCTCCAGGCCCTGACGGGATTCCAGCGGAAGTCATCAAAGCCGTGGTGGAAACTTGCCCGCAGATGATGCTGAATATGTACAACACATGTCTAAAAGAAGGCGTTTTCAGCAAAAGATGGAAGGTAGCTCGACTTGTCTTAATCGACAAAGGGAAAGGCGGCAGAGTCTCACCGTCCTCGTTCAGACCACTGTGTATGCTGGACACGGCTGGAAAGCTCCTCGAAAGGCTATTGAAACCCAGAATAGAAGAGGCGATACGAACGACCGGTGGTCTGTCAGATATGCAATTCGGATTCAGACAAGGAAGATCAACAATAGATGCAATACGAGTTGTAATGGAAAAGGTAGAAGCGGCGGAAGCAAGGAACCATTTCTCAAGAAGAATAGTTGTCTTTGTTACCTTGGACGTGAAAAACGCCTTCAACTCGGCAAGATGGGAAGACATGATTGATGCCCTGGAAAAAAATTTCAGCATCCCAGCATATCTGCTCAGGATGGTAAAAGACTACCTGAGAGAACGCAGCCTTCAGTATGAAACCAAGATCGGCAGTGTAATCAAAAGCGTAACATCCGGCGCAGCACAAGGATCGATCCTAGGACCGGACCTGTGGAATATATTATACAATAGCTTGCTGGAGGCAGAAATGCCAGATGATATAACTCTAGTAGGCTTTGCAGACGACCTAGGTGCAATAATATCAGCTCGGACCATGGAAGATGCGCAAATCAGGTTGAATCAAGTCATGAGAAGAGTGAGTAGCTGGATGAACAGACACGGCTTAGAGCTTGCGGAAGCAAAAACCGAAATTGTCCTACTCACAAAAAAGAGGATGAGAACCATTGTGCCAATGGAAGTGGGGCCTGTGGTCATTCAAACTAAGGAAGCTTCGAGGTATCTTGGTGTCATGTTGGATACCAAACTAAATTTTTGGAGGCATATCAAAAAAGCTACAGACAAGGCGGCCGTGATAACCAAGAATTTGAGCAGATTAATGGCGAACATCGGTGGACCTTCACCGTGCAAAAGGAGGCTGTTAATGTCCACGACACATTCAGTGCTCCTGTACGGTGCGGAGATTTGGGCAGATGCCCTAAATAGAGAGTATTGCCGGAAGCCCATGGAAGCGGTACAACGAAGAGGGGCTCTGCGGGTAGCGTGCTCCTACCGGACGGTCTCATACCCAGCTGTAAATGTTATTGCAGGCGTGATACCGATAACATTGTTAGCCCGAGAGAGGAAGCAGATATATAATAGGGCTGCGGGAAGAGACAGAAAAGAAGTGTCAGGAGACGCGAGGAGACAAAGCCTAGAAAAATGGCAAGAACAATGGAATGGGGAACACAGAGGACGCTGGACCGCAAGATTGATACCACAACTAGCGGTTTGGGTTAACCGGAGGCACGGCGAAGTGAACTTCTATACCACGCAAATGCTCTCGGGGCATGGATACTTTCGAGCTTATTTATTCAGAATGAATAAAGTAAACAGTCCGCGATGTCGCCACTGCGACACAGCGGAAGATACGGTCGAGCATACTTTTTTCGAGTGCGACGTCGCAGCGGAGGAAAGAAGCGTTCTAACTCGAATCGTAGGGGATGTTACGCCGGATAATATAACCACCATAATGATAGACACGGAAGAAAATTGGAACGCCGTGTCAGTCTACGTCGAGGCGGTATTACGAAAGAAGAAGAGACTGGGCTACTTAGAAGACTCGGAATAGATCTTCTAAGTTAGGAAATAGACCTCAGTGTAGTCTGGTTTCTGCTTTTGAGTCTGGCGTGGTCTGCTTGGCACCAATGGCATACAGGCTTACTGGTGCCGCAGTTTTGTTTGTGTTAAATTAACAACAAATTTAACTCTGCGACACTAGTTACTGCTGATGCTGTCGGCGTGTGGTAGATCTCGGTAGACTTATGAGCGAAATTAGATAAAACGTGTCGCTGTTTTGTTATGTAGCACAGTAGGACTGTTTTTTTGTTATTTTTGTTACATATGGAAGTAGATAGTAACTCGCCAAATAGTTGGGCCTACGCAAAACGACTTTGGGAGCCAAGTAGCTATTTGTAGAATAGATGTAGAACAGAAATAACCTAGTCCAGCATCTTGAGGCAGCTTGACATGCTGGAAGCTGCTTCAAGACAGCACTTCTAGGAACTATGTAGCTCTGTATAGAATAGTTTTTAGTTTTCTAGTTATTTGTAGAATAGATGTAAACAGAAAGAACCTAGTCCAGCGTTTTGAGGCAGCTTGACATGTTGGAAGCTACTTCAAGACAGCACCTCTAGGGATTATATAGCTCTGTTTAGAATAGTTTTGTTTTGTAAATGGGAAATAACCTAGCCATAATAGAAAAGGCTTAGAAAATTAATATTGTCTTAGTAATAATATTAGAAGAGGGACAGTAGATTTTATTTTTCTGTCTGCCGCTGTCGATAGATATATGCAGAGAAGAGCGAACGGGATAATTCACACGGAAACACCGAAGTCAGCACTTTTTCGCCAGTTTGAAGAAATGCTAACGCGGTTCCAAACTGGGATATACATCGTGGGTCAAGGGAACAGATGGTGGGGGTTTTTAGCCGGTCGGTTGGTTCCTTTTTTGCAGTGCGTCTTAGTGTAATGCAAAAAGAAACCGACCAACCCGGCACTCGGTAGTCTGTTAAGCAGATTTTCCCCGCGACACCATCTATAACCGTAAAAAAGCAAAAAAAAAAAAAAAAAAAATTATTATTATTATTATTATTATTATTATTATTATTATTATTATTATTATTATTATTATTATTATTATTATTATTATTATTATTATTATTATTATTATTATTATTATTATTATTATTATTATTATTATTATTATTATTATTATTATTATTATTATTATTATTATTATTATTATTATTATTATTATTATTATTATTATTATTATTATTATTATTATTATTATTATTATTATTATTATTATTATTATTATTATTATTATTATTATTATTATTATTATTATTATTATTATTATTATTATTATTATTATTATTATTATTATTATTATTATTATTATTATTATTATTATTATTATTATTATTATTATTATTATTATTATTATTATTATTATTATTATTATTATTATTATTATTATTATTATTATTATTATTATTATTAGATATTTAGGGCAGATGCCCTAAATAGAGAGTATTGCCGGAAGCCCATGGAAGCGGTACAACGAAGAGGGGCTCTGCGGGTAGCGTGCTCCTACCGGACGGTCTCATACCCAGCTGTAAATGTTATTGCAGGCGTGATACCGATAACATTGTTAGCCCGAGAGAGGAAGCAGATATATAATAGGGCTGCGGGAAGAGACAGAAAAGAAGTGTCAGGAGACGCGAGGAGACAAAGCCTAGAAAAATGGCAAGAACAATGGAATGGGGAACACAGAGGACGCTGGACCGCAAGATTGATACCACAACTAGCGGTTTGGGTTAACCGGAGGCACGGCGAAGTGAACTTCTATACCACGCAAATGCTCTCGGGGCATGGATACTTTCGAGCTTATTTATTCAGAATGAATAAAGTAAACAGTCCGCGATGTCGCCACTGCGACACAGCGGAAGATACGGTCGAGCATACTTTTTTCGAGTGCGACGTCGCAGCGGAGGAAAGAAGCGTTCTAACTCGAATCGTAGGGGATGTTACGCCGGATAATATAACCACCATAATGATAGACACGGAAGAAAATTGGAACGCCGTGTCAGTCTACGTCGAGGCGGTATTACGAAAGAAGAAGAGACTGGGCTACTTAGAAGACTCGGAATAGATCTTCTAAGTTAGGAAATAGACCTCGGTGTAGTCTGGTTTCTGCTTTTGAGTCTGGCGTGGTCTGCTTGGCACCAATGGCATACAGGCTTACTGGTGCCGCAGTTTTGTTTGTGTTAAATTAACAACAAATTTAACTCTGCGACACTAGTTACTGCTGATGCTGTCGGCGTGTGGTAGATCTCGGTAGACTTATATGAGCGAAATTAGATAAAACGTGTCGCTGTTTTGTTATGTAGCACAGTAGTACTGTTTTTTTGTTATTTTTGTTACATATGGAAGTAGATAGTAACTCGCCAAATAGTTGGGCCTACGCAAAACGACTTTGGGAGCCAAGTAGCTATTTGTAGAATAGATGTAGAACAGAAATAACCTAGTCCAGCATCTTGAGGCAGCTTGACATGCTGGAAGCTGCTTCAAGACAGCACTTCTAGGAACTATGTAGCTCTGTATAGAATAGTTTTTAGTTTTCTAGTTATTTGTAGAATAGATGTAAACAGAAAGAACCTAGTCCAGCGTTTTGAGGCAGCTTGACATGTTGGAAGCTACTTCAAGACAGCACCTCTAGGGATTATATAGCTCTGTTTAGAATAGTTTTGTTTTGTAAATGGGAAATAACCTAGCCATAATAGAAAAGGCTTAGAAAATTAATATTGTCTTAGTAATAATATTAGAAGAGGGACAGTAGATTTTATTTTTCTGTCTGCCGCTGTCGATAGATATATGCAGAGAAGAGCGAACGGGATAATTCACACGGAAACACCGAAGTCAGCACTTTTTCGCCAGTTTGAAGAAATGCTAACGCGGTTCCAAACTGGGATATACATCGTGGGTCAAGGGAACAGATGGTGGGGGTTTTTAGCCGGTCGGTTGGTTCCTTTTTTGCAGTGCGTCTTAGTGTAATGCAAAAAGAAACCGACCAACCCGGCACTCGGTAGTCTGTTAAGCAGATTTTCCCCGCGACACCATCTATAACCGTAAAAAAGCAAAAAAAAAAAAAAAAAAAAATTATTATTATTATTATTATTATTATTATTATTATTATTATTATTATTATTATTATTATTATTATTATTATTATTATTATTATTATTATTATTATTATTATTATTATTATTATTATTATTATTATTATTATTATTATTATTATTATTATTATTATTATTATTATTATTATTATTATTATTATTATTATTATTATTATTATTATTATTATTATTATTATTATTATTATTATTATTATTATTATTATTATTATTATTATTATTATTATTATTATTATTATTATTATTATTATTATTATTATTATTATTATTATTATTATTATTATTATTATTATTATTATTATTATTATTATTATTATTATTATTATTATTATTATTATTATTATTATTATTATTATTATTATTATTATTATTATTATTATTATTATTATTATTATTATTATTATTATTATTATTATTATTATTATTATTATTATTATTATTATTATTATTATTATTATTATTATTATTATTATTATTATTATTATTATTATTATTATTATTATTATTATTATTATTATTATTATTATTATTATTATTATTATTATTATTATTATTATTATTATTATTATTATTATTATTATTATTATTCCTCTGCACGATTGCCTACCTCGTCGCGGTGCAGAGGCCGAGTATGGGCAAAGAGTCTTGGGACCCTGTTCAAAGATGAGACCTGAAACCAAATGGCAATCAACAGGGCCGGATTAAGGTGTCATACGTACCGTGCCGATAATCAGCTAGGCTGGGGGCCCTGTATAAAAACTAGCCCAGTCGCAAACGGTGTCCTCAGATATCTGGCAGCCTCTGAGTGTAAAAGCCTTACCCCCGTATGGGAGCTCTGCGGGGGCGGACCGATTTTCTCGCCTTACTCGTGGGAACAAAATATGAATGAAAGAAAAAAAAACCATACTGAGACGATGAAGAAGATGGAGAAGGATGAAGGTACTTCAAGAAGGGGATTTGAGGAGAGCCCATCAAATAGTCCTTTTAGACGGTGCCCGGTATTACTGCGTACACCTCCAACTGCAGCTCGCTCAAATTCCTCACCACCGGCGGTGGTAAGGGAAAATGAGCACGAAGGCAGCATGGAGGCTAATGTCGGAGAAATTTTCCAGAAGACTGATGGTGTTCTGGCCAAAATGAGAGCTGCAACTCTCAGGCAAACGAACGTCAGCTCGGAAATAAAAGATGGCATGGCGGTGCTCCAGGATGCCCTGGACACGTTAAAAAGCTTGTGGAGCCGGAAAACATGCACAAAAAGAATGGACAGCGGAACTCAAACGGATATCCCAAGAAAAATGAGAGACTGTGCTGTCCAGAAACGAAAAGAGGGCATTTGATACCACGAAAGCCCAAAAAACGATGACTGTGATGCTGCCAGAAATAGTCACAAGTGGAATGCTGAAAAGAGGAGCTACTAGCCCGGCGGAAAAAGCGGCCATACCTAAAAAGAAGAAAGAGAAGGAAATGACTCCTCCACTTTCCGCCAACGTACAGCAGTGGACAGAAGTAAAGAGGAAAAAGAGGAGGGCCAGGCGAAGAACAAAAAATCTTACAGCCGAAGAGCCTAAGACAAAAGTACCTGAAGCTTCCCAAGATAAAGTAGCGGTAAATGCCAAAAAATTAAGAACCAAAGGACGTCGGCCCGCCGTTACCATCAAGCCAGCGGAGGGTAAATCATATGCGGATGTCCTAAGAAGCATCAAGGCGAAAGTTAAACCGGAGGAAACAGGTGCGGAAATAAAGGCAATCCGGCAAACACGGGATGGCAAGGTTCTTCTTGAAATCACCGGCCAGAAAAGCTTGGGAAGTTTCACAAAGGCCCTAGAAGATGCAGTGGGCACTCTAGGTAGCGTGAAGAGCATCGTACAGATGAGGTCCGTAGCAGTGAACGATTTGGACTGCCTTACTGAGCGGACTGAAGTGGAGCAGGCACTGAGGAGGGATCTCGGAGATGTCGCAGTAATGAGGGTTGGTCTTACAGCGCCAAATTCGAGGTCACAACTGACAGCCATCGTTGAACTTCCTGAGCAAGCTGCCGAAAAGCTGCTGAAGCAGGGAAGGCTCAAAGTAGGATGGGTTTCTTGCAGGGTTACGTCACGGACCGATGTCAAACGCTGCTACAGGTGTCTAAATTACGGTCACGTGGCTGGTTCTTGCAGGGGACCTGACCGAAGCAAAGCCTGCTACCGCTGCGGAAAGGAGGGTCATGTTGCTAAGGCCTGTAAAGAAAAGGCACACTGCATACTCTGTACCGAAGCGGGTGTGCAACAGGAAAGTCTAGGCCACACTCCAGGCACAGGGTTATGAAAGGTGTTCAGAGACGCTCTGAGAAAGGCCAAAGAGACTGGAAAATGATCAGCGTCCTCCAGGCAAACTTAAATCGTAGATCGAGTGGTAGATGACCTCCTGCATCAGATTGCTCGGGAGAAGAGTTCCGACATACTGCTCATTAGTGAGCAGTATATGGACAGAACCACTTCTTGGTTCTCGGACGAGCTTGGTACGGCGGCCATTTGGATACCTGATGCAGCGAAAATCCCGGTACGAGAGCATGGGCGCGGGCGTGGGTTCGTCTGGGTTAAATACGCGGATATCACATTTATAAGCGTCTATCTGACACCCAACGAAGTCATAGCGGATTTCCGAGCGAAATTGGCGAACCTTGAGGATACGGTTTTGAACACGACGGGTCGCGTAGTGATTGGTCGCGTAGTGATTGGTGGCGACCCTGACTCAAGGGGAAGCGAGGTGTTAGGGTTGGCATCCAGAACCGGTTTACTTGTGCTGAATGTCGGCTCGACATCTACTTTTCGTCGACCGGGGTATTCAGAAACCATTCCCGACGTATCCTTTGCCTGTGAGCGCTTGGCCGCTTTGGTCGAAGGCTGGCATGTGATCGAGGACTACACGGGCAGTGACCATCAGTACATTGTATTCGTGGTCCGTGAGAGGCGGCAACTCCAAAGAACAATAAATAGCAGACCACAGCGCTGGAACATGGGGAGAATTGACGAAGCGGTATTTGCAGCGATCATCCGGGGAGGTGTCCAAATGCAGGTCGAGGGGCAGCCTGCAACCCCTCACCAGGCAGGGCCGTTGGTGGATGCCACTCTACGTCGAATCACCCTAGCCTGCGACCGCTCAATGCCTCGGAGGCGAATTCCTCATGGAAAACAGCCAATGTACTGGTGGACAGCCGAGATAGCTGACCTCCGGAGAGATTGTCTCCGACTGCGGAGAAAGGCTCAGAGAGCTAGAACGGAGGAGGAGGTTAGGATCAGGTCCTCGGACCACAAGGAGAAAAAGCGCCAGTTGCGACGTGCAATCAATCACAGCAAGGCGAGATGATGGGAAGCACTGAGAGAGGATATAAACTCAGATCCATGGGGCTTAGGTTACAAAATTGTAACCCAGAAAATTGGGGCACTGAAAACCCCTCCGCCCATGGACATGCGGACCACAACGCGCCTAGTTAAAGCCCTCTTTCCAGTGCATCTCCAGCGAGCTGCTAGAGTATACAACCGGGATGGCGCTTCCCCGTTTACAATGGAGGAGCTGGAAGTGGCCATCCAATCTCTCAAGGTCAAGAAGGCCCCAGGTCCAGACGGTATCCAAGGAGAGATATTAAAGCTGGTTTTTCGGTATAATCCGAATATTCTGTTGAGTATGTACAATGCCTGTCTCTCAGCGGGAATTTTCCCCAAGTGTTGGAAGACAGCTAGGCTGGTACTAATCAGCAAGGAGAAAGGAGACCCGGAGCTGCCTTCCTCATACCGTCCGCTCTGCATGCTGGACACTGCGGGAAAGGTTCTTGAGAAGTTACTCAAGCCAAGGCTGTTGTCTGCCATCGAGGCAGCTGGAGGTTTGTCTCCGCGTCAGTACGGTTTCAGGGCTGGTCGTTCCACAGCAGATGCCATTGAGGAAGTCACATCTGCGATGAGCAGGGCCGAGGACCACAACCATTTCTCACGTCGTATAGTCCTCCTTGTGACTTTAGACGTGAAAAATGCGTTTAATCCGGCCAGATGGAGCGACATGCTCCAAGCTCTAGAGCAGGAATTTCGTGTTCCGGAATATCTGCTAGGAATGATCAGCGACTACCTTGACGACCGTACAGTACTCTTCGATACGACTGAAGGACAAGGGAGTATCACTGTCTCTGGAGGTGCAGCACAAGGTTCAATCCTCGGTCCCGACCTTTGGAATGCCGCATACGACAGTCTGTTGCGACTAAACATGCCGGATGAGTCAATGCTGGTCGGATATGCGGACGACGTTGCCGTGCTGATAGCAGCGCGAAACGTGGAGCTCGCCCAATTGAAGCTCAATCAGACCATGCGGTCCATCCTTTCTTGGATGGACAGCCGCGGACTGTCGTTGGCATTGAGCAAGACGGAGGTCGTAGTGCTGACAAAAGGAGGATGAACCTTGAGCTCCAGATGCGCATCGGCGAAGAAGAGGTGCAGACAAGACGGGCGGTAAAATATCTCGGCATCATGATTGACAGCAGGCTAAATTACTTTGAGCAGATCAAGAAGACTGCTGACAGGGCCGCAAATGGTGTCATGGCGCTGGCTCGATTGATGGCCAACATAGGTGGACCAAGATCGAGTCGGAGGCGGCTACTGATGTCCGCGGTCCAATCAGTCTTGCTGTATGGTGCCGAGATATGGGGTCATGCTATCGCAAAGGAGTGCTATCGGATAAGGCTGGGTCGGGTCCAAAGGCTGGCGGCGTTGCGAGTGGCGTCTGCTTACAGAACTGTCTCGGAGCCAGCTGTCCTGGTTATCGCTGGCGTCATTCCAATTGCCCTACTCGCAAGGGAGCGTCAGGCGATATACCGGAGAAAGGCCGAAGGAAATATAGAGTCAGTGCAGAAGGAAGAGCGGAATCGCACGCTTCGGCAATGGCAGGAGAACTGGGAACTGGAGGAACGAGGGATATGGACGAGGCGGCTCATCGGGGAGGTTACCCCATGGGTAGAAAGACGACATGGAGAGGTAGATTACTACTTCACTCAGCTGCTGAGTGGACATGGATACTTTCGGGCCTATCTGCACAAGATGGGGAAGGCACGTTCAGCGGAGTGCATATATTGCCACATGCACGATGATGCTGAGCACACTTTTTTCATCTGTGAAAGGTGTGCTCGAGAGCGTGTGCAGCTAAGGGAAGTTGTACCGCGGTTCTCTCCGGACACAGTGGTGGGCCACATTTTACAGGGTAGGGGAGCGTGGGACAGTTTGTCACTCTTTGCGCAGAAAATACTGCGGAAAAAGAAGGTGGACCTAGACACCACAGAGGTCCAACCTACAGACTTTGGCTAGGCAGCAGCCTTCAAGGCGATGGCATTGGACCTAGCCCGAAGTAATGTGACAAACGGTTCCAGGCTAGTGTCCGTGGAGAGCGGGAGGTTTTTTAGTCGGTATGCCCAATATGGGAGACTCCGACATTTGTTGGACGCACGTGCGCCCTTCATCCATAAAGGATTTTCCCTTCTAAAAAAAAAAAAAAAAAAAAAAAAAATTATTATTATTATTATTATTATTATTATTATTATTATTATTATTATTATTATTATTATTATTATTATTACTATTATTATTATTATTATTATTATTATTATTATTATTATTATTATTATTATTATTATTATTATTATTATTATTATTATTATTATTATTATTATTATTATTATTATTATTATTATTATTATTATTATTATTATTATTATTATTATTATTATTATTATTATTATTATTATTATTATTATTATTATTATTATTATTATTATTATTATTATTATTATTATTATTATTATTATTATTATTATTATTATTATTATTATTATTATTATTATTATTATTATTATTATTATTATTATTATTATTATTATTATTATTATTATTATTATTATTATTATTATTATTATTATTATTATTATTATTATTATTATTATTATTATTATTATTATTATTATTATTATTATTATTATTATTATTATTATTATTATTATTATTATTATTATTATTATTATTATTATTATTATTATTATTATTATTATTATTATTATTATTATTATTATTATTATTATTATTATTATTATTATTATTATTATTATTATTATTATTATTATTATTATTATTATTATTATTATTATTATTATTATTATTATTATTATTATTATTATTATTATTATTATTATTATTATTATTATTATTATTATTATTATTATTATTATTATTATTATTATTATTATTATTATTATTATTATTATTATTATTATTATTATTATTATTATTATTATTATTATTATTATTATTATTATTATTATTATTATTATTATTATTATTATTATTATTATTATTATTATTATTATTATTATTATTATTATTATTATTATTATTATTATTATTATTATTATTATTATTATTATTATTATTATTATTATTATTATTATTATTATTATTATTATTATTATTATTATTATTATTATTATTATTATTATTATTATTATTATTATTATTATTATTATTATTATTATTATTATTATTATTATTATTATTATTATTATTATTATTATTATTATTATTATTATTATTATTATTATTATTATTATTATTATTATTATTATTATTATTATTATTATTATTATTATTATTATTATTGTGCCGCAGTTTTGTTTGTGTTAAATTAACAACATATTTAACTCTGCGACACTAGTTACTGCTGATGCTGTCGGCGTGTGGTAGATCTCGGTAGACTTATGAGCGAAATTAGATAAAACGTGTCGCTGTTTTGTTATGTAGCACAGTAGTACTGTTTTTTGTTATTTTTGTTACATATGGAAGTAGATAGTAACTCGCCAAATAGTTGGGCCTACGCAAAACGACTTTGGGAGCCAAGTAGCTATTTGTAGAATAGATGTAGAACAGATATAACCTAGTCCAGCATCTTGAGGCAGCTTGACATGCTGGAAGCTGCTTCAAGACAGCACTTCTAGGAACTATGTAGCTCTGTATAGAATAGTTTTTAGTTTTCTAGTTATTTGTAGAATAGATGTAAACAGAAAGAACCTAGTCCAGCGTTTTGAGGCAGCTTGACATGTTGGAAGCTACTTCAAGACAGCACCTCTAGGGATTATATAGCTCTGTTTAGAATAGTTTTGTTTTGTAAATGGGAAATAACCTAGCCATAATAGAAAAGGCTTAGAAAATTAATATTGTCTTAGTAATAATATTAGAAGAGGGACAGTAGATTTTATTTTTCTGTCTGCCGCTGTCGATAGATATATGCAGAGAAGAGCGAACGGGATAATTCACACGGAAACACCGAAGTCAGCACTTTTTCGCCAGTTTGAAGAAATGCTAACGCGGTTCCAAACTGGGATATACATCGTGGGTCAAGGGAACAGATGGTGGGGGTTTTTAGCCGGTCGGTTGGTTCCTTTTTTGCAGTGCGTCTTAGTGTAATGCAAAAAGAAACCGACCAACCCGGCACTCGGTAGTCTGTTAAGCAGATTTTCCCCGCGACACCATCTATAACCGTAAAAAAGCAAAAAAAAAAAAAAAATTATTATTATTATTATTATTATTATTATTATTATTATTATTATTATTATTATTATTATTATTATTATTATTATTATTATTATTATTATTATTATTATTATTATTATTATTATTATTATTATTATTATTATTATTATTATTATTATTATTATTATTATTATTATTATTATTATTATTATTATTATTATTATTATTATTATTATTATTATTATTATTATTATTATTATTATTATTATTATTATTATTATTATTATTATTATTATTATTATTATTATTATTATTATTATTATTATTATTATTATTATTATTATTATTATTATTATTATTATTATTATTATTATTATTATTATTATTATTATTATTATTATTATTATTATTATTATTATTATTATTATTATTATTATTATTATTATTATTATTATTATTATTATTATTATTATTATTATTATTATTATTATTATTATTATTATTATTATTATTATTATTATTATTATTATTATTATTATTATTATTATTATTATTATTATTATTATTATTATTATTATTATTATTATTATTATTATTATTATTATTATTATTATTATTATTATTATTATTATTATTATTATTATTATTATTATTATTATTATTATTATTATTATTATTATTATTATTATTATTATTATTATTATTATTATTATTATTATTATTATTATTATTATTATTATTATTATTATTATTATTATTATTATTATTATTATTATTATTATTATTATTATTATTATTATTATTATTATTATTATTATTATTATTATTATTATTATTATTATTATTATTATTATTATTATTATTATTATTATTATTATTATTATTATTATTATTATTATTATTATTATTATTATTATTATTATTATTATTATTATTATTATTATTATTATTATTATTATTATTATTATTATTATTATTATTATTATTATTATTATTATTATTATTATTATTATTATTATTATTATTATTATTATTATTATTATTATTATTATTATTATTATTATTATTATTATTATTATTATTATTATTATTATTATTATTATTATTATTATTATTATTATTATTATTATTATTATTATTATTATTATTATTATTATTATTATTCCTCTGCACGATTGCCTACCTCGTCGCGGTGCAGAGGCCGAGTATGGGCAAAGAGTCTTGGGACCCTGTTCAAAGATGAGACCTGAAACCAAATGGCAATCAACAGGGCCGGATTAAGGTGTCATACGTACCGTGCCGATAATCAGCTAGGCTGGGGGCCCTGTATAAAAACTAGCCCAGTCGCAAACGGTGTCCTCAGATATCTGGCAGCCTCTGAGTGTAAAAGCCTTACCCCCGTATGGGAGCTCTGCGGGGGCGGACCGATTTTCTCGCCTTACTCGTGGGAACAAAATATGAATGAAAGAAAAAAAAACCATACTGAGACGATGAAGAAGATGGAGAAGGATGAAGGTACTTCAAGAAGGGGATTTGAGGAGAGCCCATCAAATAGTCCTTTTAGACGGTGCCCGGTATTACTGCGTACACCTCCAACTGCAGCTCGCTCAAATTCCTCACCACCGGCGGTGGTAAGGGAAAATGAGCACGAAGGCAGCATGGAGGCTAATGTCGGAGAAATATTCCAGAAGACTGATGGTGTTCTGGCCAAAATGAGAGCTGCAACTCTCAGGCAAACGAACGTCAGCTCGGAAATAAAAGATGGCATGGCGGTGCTCCAGGATGCCCTGGACACGTTAAAAAGCTTGTGGAGCCGGAAAACATGCACAAAAAGAATGGACAGCGGAACTCAAACGGAGATCCCAAAAAAATGAGAGACTGTGCTGTCCAGACAGGCGAAAAGAGGGCATTTGATACCACGAAAGCCCAAAAAACGATGACTGTGATGCTGCCAGAAATAGTCACAAGTGGAATGCTGAAAAGAGGAGCTACTAGCCCGGCGGAAAAAGCGGCCATACCTAAAAAGAAGAAAGAGAAGGAAATGACTCCTCCACTTTCCCCCAACGTACAGCAGTGGACAGAAGTAAAGAGGAAAAAGAGGAGGGCCAGGCGAAGAACAAAAAATCTTACAGCCGAAGAGCCTAAGACAAAAGTACCTGAAGCTTCCCAAGATAAAGTAGCGGTAAATGCCAAAAAATTAAGAACCAAAGGACGTCGGCCCGCCGTTACCATCAAGCCAGCGGAGGGTAAATCATATGCGGATGTCCTAAGAAGCATCAAGGCGAAAGTTAAACCGGAGGAAACAGGTGCGGAAATAAAGGCAATCCGGCAAACACGGGATGGCAAGGTTCTTCTTGAAATCACCGGCCAGAAAAGCTTGGGAAGTTTCACAAAGGCCCTAGAAGATGCAGTGGGCACTCTAGGTAGCGTGAAGAGCATCGTACAGATGAGGTCCGTAGCAGTGAACGATTTGGACTGCCTTACTGAGCGGACTGAAGTGGAGCAGGCACTGAGGAGGGATCTCGGAGATGTCGCAGTAATGAGGGTTGGTCTTACAGCGCCAAATTCGAGGTCACAACTGACAGCCATCGTTGAACTTCCTGAGCAAGCTGCCGAAAAGCTGCTGAAGCAGGGAAGGCTCAAAGTAGGATGGGTTTCTTGCAGGGTTACGTCACGGACCGATGTCAAACGCTGCTACAGGTGTCTAAATTACGGTCACGTGGCTGGTTCTTGCAGGGGACCTGACCGAAGCAAAGCCTGCTACCGCTGCGGAAAGGAGGGTCATGTTGCTAAGGCCTGTAAAGAAAAGGCACACTGCATACTCTGTGCCGAAGCGGGTGTGCAACAGGAAAGTCTAGGCCACACTCTAGGCACAGGGTTATGCAAGGTGTTCAGAGACGCTCTGAGAAAGGCCAAAGAGACTGGAAAATGATCAGCGTCCTCCAGGCAAACTTAAATCGTAGCCGAGTGGCAGATGACCTCCTGCATCAGCTTGCTCGGGAGAAGAGTTCCGACATACTGCTCATTAGTGAGCAGTATATGGACAGAACCACTTCTTGGTTCTCGGACGAGCTTGGTACGGCGGCCATTTGGATACCTGATGCAGCGAAAATCCCGGTACGAGAGCATGGGCGCGGGCGTGGGTTCGTCTGGGTTAAATACGCGGATATCACATTTATAAGCGTCTATCTGACACCCAACGAAGTCATAGCGGATTTCCGAGCGAAATTGGCGAACCTTGAGGATACGGTTTTGAACACGACGGGTCGCGTAGTGATTGGTGGCGATTTCAACGCTAAGGCAACCGAGTGGGGAATGCCCTACCCTGACTCAAGGGGAAGCGAGGTGTTAGGGTTGGCATCCAGAACCGGTTTACTTGTGCTGAATGTCGGCTCGACATCTACTTTTCGTCGACCGGGGTATTCAGAAACCATTCCCGACGTATCCTTTGCCTGTGAGCGCTTGGCCGCTTTGGTCGAAGGCTGGCATGTGATCGAGGACTACACGGGCAGTGACCATCAGTACATTGTATTCGTGGTCTGTGAGAGGCGGCAACTCCAAAGAACAATAAATAGCAGACCACAGCGCTGGAACATGGGGAGAATTGACGAAGCGGTATTTGCAGCGATCATCCGGGGAGGTGTCCAAATGAAGGTCGAGGGGCAGCCTGCAACCCCTCACCAGGCAGGGCCGTTGGTGGATGCCACTCTACGTCAAATCACCCTAGCCTGCGACCGCTCAATGCCTCGGAGGCGAATTCCTCATGGAAAACAGCCAATGTACTGGTGGACAGCCGAGATAGCTGACCTCCGGAGAGATTGTCTCCGACTGCGGAGAAAGGCTCAGAGAGCTAGAACGGAGGAGGAGGTTAGGATCAGGTCCTCGGACCACAAGGAGAAAAAGCGCCAGTTGCGACGTGCAATCAATCACAGCAAGGCGAGATGCTGGGAAGCACTGAGAGAGGATATAAACTCAGATCCATGGGGCTTAGGTTACAAAATTGTAACCCAGAAAATTGGGGCACTGAAAACCCCTCCGCCCATGGACATGCGGACCACAACGCGCCTAGTTAAAGCCCTCTTTCCAGTGCATCTCCAGCGAGCTGCTAGAGTATACAACCGGGATGGCGCTTCCCCGTTTACAATGGAGGAGCTGGAAGTGGCCATCCAATCTCTCAAGGTCAAGAAGGCCCCAGGTCCAGACGGTATCCAAGGAGAGATATTAAAGCTGGTTTTTCGGTATAATCCGAATATTCTGTTGAGTATGTACAATGCCTGTCTCTCAGCGGGAATTTTCCCCAAGTGTTGGAAGACAGCTAGGCTGGTACTAATCAGCAAGGAGAAAGGAGACCCGGAGCTGCCTTCCTCATACCGTCCGCTCTGCATGCTGGACACTGCGGGAAAGGTTCTTGAGAAGTTACTCAAGCCAAGGCTGTTGTCTGCCATCGAGGCAGCTGGAGGTTTGTCTCCGCGTCAGTACGGTTTCAGGGCTGGTCGTTCCACAGCAGATGCCATTGTGGAAGTCACATCTGCGATGAGCAGGGCCGAGGACCACAACCATTTCTCACGTCGTATAGTCCTCCTTGTGACTTTAGACGTGAAAAATGCGTTTAATTCGGCCAGATGGAGCGACATGCTCCAAGCTCTAGAGCAGGAATTTCGTGTTCCGGAATATCTGCTAGGAATGATCAGCGACTACCTTGACGACCGTACAGTACTCTTCGATACGACTGAAGGACAAGGGAGTATCACTGTCGCTGGAGGTGCAGCACAAGGTTCAATCCTCGGTCCCGACCTTTGGAATGCCGCATACGACAGTCTGTTGCGATTAAACATGCCGGATGAGTCA
>OZ012682.1:38777372-38784872 GCA_963942445.1 Argyra leucocephala | reverse complement strand
GACCCAGCGAAAATTTCGGTACGAGATCATGGGCGCGGGCGTGGGTTCGTATGAGTGAAACATGCGGATATCACTTTTATAAGTGTTTACCTGACACCCAACGAGGCCATAGCGGATTTCCGAGCGAAATTGGCGGACCTAGAGGATACGGTTCTGAACACGACGGGTCGCATAGTGATTGGTGGCGATTTCAACGCTAAGGCAACGGAGTGGGGAATGCTTTACCCTGACTCGAGGGGAAGCGACGTGCTAGGGTTTGCATCCAGAACGGGCTTACTTGTTCTGAATGCTGGCTCGGCATCTACTTTCCGCCGACCGGGGTACTCAGAAACCATTCCCGACGTATCCTTTGCCTGTGAGCGCTTGGCCGCTTTGGTCGAAGGCTGGCATGTGATCGAGGACTACACGGGCAGTGACCATCAGTACATTGTATTCGTGGTCCGTGAGAGAAGGCAACTCCAAAGAACAATTACTAACAGACCACAGCGCTGGAACATGGGGAGAATTGACGAAGCAGTATTTGCAGCGGTCATCCTGGGAGGTTTCCAAATGCAGGTTGAGGGGGAGCCTGCAAGCCCTCACGAGGCAGGGCCATTGGTTGACGCCACTCTGCGTCAAATCACTCTAGCCTGCGACCGCTCAATGCCTCGGAGGCGAGTTCCTCATGGAAAGCATCCTATGTACTGGTGGACAGCCGAGATAGCTGACCTCCGGAGAGATTGTCTCCGGCTGAGGAGAAAGGCTCAGAGAGCAAGAATGGAACAGGAGGTTAGGCTCAGGTCCTCGGATCACAAGGAGAAAAAGCGTCAGTTGCGACGTGCAATCAATCACAGCAAGGCGAGATGCTGGGAAGCGCTGAGAGAGGATATAAACTCAGATCCATGGGGTTTAGGTTACAAAATTGTAACCCAGAAAATTGGGGCACTGAAAACCCCTCCGCCCATGGATATGCGCACCCACAACGCATCTAGTTAATGTCCTCTTTCCAGTGCATTCCCAGCGAGCTGCTAGAGTATACAACCGGGATGGCGCTTCTCCGTTTACAATGGAGGAGCTGGAAGTGGCCATCCAATCCTCAAGTTCAAGAAGGCCCCAGGTCCAGACGGTATCCAAGGAGAGATATTAAAGCTGGTTTTTCGGTATAATCCGAATATTCTGTTGAGTATGTACAAACGCCTGTCTTTCAGCGGGAATTTTCCCCAAGTGTTGGAAGACAGCTAGGCTGGTACTTATCAGCAAGGAGAAAGGAGACCCGGAGCTACCTTCCTCATACCGTCCGCTCTGCATGCTGGACACTGCGGGAAAGGTTCTTGAGAAGTTACTCAAGCCAAGGCTGTTGTCTGCCATCGAGGCAGCCGGAGGTTTGTCACCGTATCAGTACGGTTTCAGAGCTGGTCGTTCCACAGCAGATGCCATTGTGGAAGTTACATCTGCGATGAGCAGAGCCGAGGACCACAACCATTTTTCACGTCGTATAGTCCTCCTTGTGACTTTAGACGTGAAAAATGCGTTTAATTCGGCCAGATGGAGCGACATGCTTCAAGCTCTAGAGCAGGAATTTCGTGTTCCAGAATAACTGCTAGGAATGATCAGCGACTACCTTGACGACCGTACTGTACTCTTCGATACGGCTGAAGGACAAGGGAGTATCACGGTCTCTGGAGGTGCAGCGCAAGGTTCAATCCTCGGTCCCGACCTTTGGAATGCCGCATACGATAGTCTGTTGCGCTTAAACATGCCGGATGAGTCAATGCTCGTCGGATATGCGGACGACGTTGCCGTGCTGATAGCAGCGCGAAACGTGGAGCTCGCCCAACTGAAGCTCAATCAAACCATGCGGTCCATCCTTTCTTGGATGGACAGCCGCGGACTGTCGTTGGCATTGAGCAAGACGGAGGTCGTAGTGCTGACAAAAAGGAGGATGAACCTTGAGCTCCAGATGCGCATCGGCGAAGAAGAGGTGCAGACAAAACGGGCGGTAAAATATCTCGGCATCATGATTGACAGCAGGCTAAATTACTTTGAGCAGATCAAGAAGACTGCTGACAGGGCCGCAAATGGTGTCATGGCGCTGGCTCGATTGATGGCCAACATAGGTGGACCAAGATCGAGTCGGAGGCGGCTACTGATGTCTGCGGTCCAGTCAGTCTTGCTGTATGGTGCCGAGATATGGGGTCATGCTCTCGCAAAGGAGTGCTATCGGATAAGGCTGGGTCGGGTCCAAAGGCTGGCGGCGTTGCGAGTGGCGTCTGCTTACAGAACTGTCTCGGAGCCAGCTGTCCTGGTTATCGCTGGCGTCATCCCAATTGCACTACTTGCAAGGGAGCGTCAAGCGATATACCGGAGAAAGGCCGAAGAAAATATAGAGTCAGTGCAGCAGGAAGAGCGGAATCGCACGCTTCGGCAATGGCAGGAGAACTGGGAACAGGAGGAACGAGGGATATGGACGAGGCGGCTCATCGGGGAGGTTACCCCATGGGTAGAACGTCGACATGGAGAGGTAGATTACTACTTCACTCAGCTGCTGAGTGGACATGGATACTTTCGGGCCTATCTGCACAAGATGGGGAAGGCACGTTCAGCGGAGTGCATATATTGCCACATGCACGATGATGCTGAGCACACTTTTTTCATCTGTGAAAGGTGGCTCGAGAGCGTATGCAGCTAAGGGAAGTTGTACCGCGGTTCTCTTCGGACACAGTTGTGGACCACATTTTACAGGATAGGGGAGCGTGGGACAGTTTGTCACTCTTTTCCGCGGAAAATACTGCGGAAAAAGAAGGTGGACCTAGACACCACAGAGGTCCAACCTACAGACTTTGGCTAGGCAGCAGCCTTCAAGGCGAAGGCATTGGACCTAGCCCGAAGTAATGTGACAAACGGTTCCAGGCTAGTGTCCGTGGAGAGTTGGAGGTTTTTTTTAGTCGGTATGCCCAATATGGGCGACTCCGACATTGTTGGACGCACGTGCGCCCTTCATCCATAAAGGATTTTCCCTTCTAAAAAAAAAAAAAAAAAAAAAAAAAAAAAAAAATTATTATTATTATTATTATTATTATTATTATTCTTATTATTATTATTATTATTATTATTATTATTATTATTATTATTCTGGGAAGTAAAGGCTGGTATATGGTCTCAGACAAACGTTCTACCAACGGACGTCTTGAAAAAACTGGGAAACGCCTACTGTAATTATCAGCTCTGCCAGCAAATCCTAATCTCACCTCCTCGAAGGTAGGTAACATAGTTATCTGCCGGGCACTTCCTGGTAACATACTTAGTATGGCTAACGAGATAGGGTAAAAGCGAATATTTGGCGCTCTAACTAAATAAAACAAGTTGGTGCAGGACGGGCGTGTATTACTCGTACAAGCGCGAAATGCTCGAAATCCAAGCGCGTCTGTATTCGTAGCGAGCGGCGACTTGGTCGGCGTCTGTACTCCATGTTAGGAGCGGCCGGAATTAAAAACGGAGATGAGTAACTCCATAAAGACTCAGTTTATAAATATGCAATGGATAAAACAATATATATAAATACCCCTGGTGGTAATCTAGCTATGCTAGAGAATCCATCCTCCAAGGAGGCCGATCCCACGGATTCTGGGGGGGATCGCTTATTGCTAAAAAATAAATCTGTGCCAAATGACCCGGCTAGCAACCGGCGCTTAGAGGTATGCGGGCCTCTAAGTGTTAAATATGTTACCGAAGAACAGAAGAAACAAAAGCAGCAACCAAAAAATGGGAAGTTACCCATTTCAAAGAAGCAACAAAATAGCTCGTTCTCCAATTAAAGGAGCATCAGCCGAACTCACTAAATGCAGTAAGAAACTGATCATCATACCAGAAAAGACGGTAAATGGAGGAACGCCGAAAGAAGGTATACACAAATTATCAGTTTCCCAAATTGAAACATCAAGGAAAATCCCTGAAGATATGGAGGAACAGCAACTTCAGAAAATACAACATCTGACAGAAATCATGCTGCAAGCTGCTGCCAAGCAGAAAAACATTAGTATGGACATCAAAAATGGCCTAATAAAGTTACAGGAAGCGATAGAAGTAATTTTCGAAGGCAGAACCCAAAGGAAGGAACAAACGAAAAATACCAGCGAAATCCCCAGCATAGGAGAGCAAAATGCAGCATTAACCTCCTCAAATGGTAAGAAACGAGGCAGAGAGATCTATGCAGATGAGCATGGTCAAACCGACACCCCTCCTGCATACAAGAAAGGAAGAGAAGCAGAAGAAAGTGGTTGGACACTTGTGCAAACTAGAACTTCAGCGCAGCGACAACCCAGATCGAACGAAGGTAAAGTACTGCCAGGAAAAAAAGAAGCAGCGAGTAGCCAAAGAACACGGAAGAGAAGAAGTAAGATGTCACACTCGGAAAAGCAGAAGAGTACAAGGCC
The DNA here is from genome assembly GCA_963942445.1 of Argyra leucocephala. NCBI lineage: Eukaryota > Metazoa > Arthropoda > Insecta > Diptera > Dolichopodidae > Argyra > Argyra leucocephala. Next base: position 38,780,460 of record OZ012682.1, on the reverse strand, counting down.
CCGATCAGAAGCAATACTGATAAAACCCACCACAGGGAAGACTTACGCTGAAATCCTAAAGGAAATAAAAGAAAGGGTAAACCCTGAAAAAACAGAGATCGAAATCAGAGGAATCCGCAGAACTCAAAATGGGGATGTGCTGCTGGAAATGGGGAAAGGCCCGAAAGAAAAAGGTAAATTCACCAAGGAGTTACAGGAAGCTCTAGGGACTTCGGCTAGTGTAAGGAATCTCACACCAAAGACTGCGATAGAGATTAAAGACTTGGATTGTGTAACAACCATTGAGGAAGTTCAAAAGGCTATAAATAAGGAATTAACGGAAGTTGTCGAATGCAAAATACATTTGACAGCACCAAATGGCAGGGAACAGATAACTGCGGTTGTAGCTATGGAAGAAAGCGATGCCAAAAAATTACTGGTAACATCGAAAATAAAAATTGGATGGATCAGATGCAGAATTAGGGAGAGAACAGAAGTTAAGCGATGCTACAAATGCCTTAACTTCGGCCACTTAAGGAGGCAATGCAAATATGAAGATCGTAGAGACTGCTGCTACAAGTGCGGACAAAAAGGACACACAGTCAAAAACTGTAAACAAAAGGCAAGGTGCTTTTTGTGTGCAGAAATAAAAGCAGAAAGTCTGGAGCACGTGTCAGGATCCGGTTTGTGTAGAGTGTTTCGAACTGCACTTGAGGAGAGTAAAAAGCATAAAAATAATTAAGCTCTTACAAGGTAATTTGCACAGGAGCAAAACGGCCGATGATCTACTTTTACAGCTCGTCCGAGAAAAGAATATCGACGTAGTAATTATCAGCGAGCAGTACAAAAATAAAGATTTTCAGAATTGGTTCTCGGATGTCACAAGTACAGCAGCCATCTGGGTAGTAAATCAAGGGAAAATACAAATTAACAGCCATGGAGCCGGAAATGGGTTTGTATGGATCACAAACGGCAAAGAAACAATAATAAGCTGTTACCTAACTCCAAATCAAACGGCACAGGAATATCGACAGAAAATGGAGCAATTAGAAGATAAAATAATAGAACTAGGAGGAAATGTAGTAGTCGCCGGTGACTTCAATGCTAAAGCAGTGGAGTGGGGATTGCCAGTTACAGATAACAGGGGAAGGCAAATTTTGGAAATGGTAGCAAGACAAAATTTAATTGTGTTAAACTCAGGAAATACCAGCACATTCAGGAGACCCGGGTACACCGAAACTATACCCGATATATCCCTAGCAACAGAAGAACTTGCTAACAACATAGAAAACTGGATGGTTCTAGAGGATTATACTGGCAGCGATCATCAGTATATACAATTCGAAATATGCACGAGAAGGAGAGAAAGAAATCGCAACAACCAGCGAGAAGGTACATGGAACGTCAGTAAGCTGGATAAAGAAAAAATGGCCGGTGTAATAAGGAGAAATCTAGAAAGAGTAATGCAAGTGCCACAGAACGAAACAGGCAGAGAACGAGCAGAAGCAGTGGTGAAAGTTACTATGGTCACCATCGCAAGAGCTTGTGAAGAATCAATGCCCAAGAAGTTTGGAAATAGAAACAGATGCCCTGTATACTGGTGGACAGAAGAAATAGCGGAATTGAGAAGAAAATGTTTGCGTCTCCGCCGCATAGCACAGCGACAGAGAAATGGAGCAGCAGAAACAAGCAAACTAGAGGAATATAGAATAGCGAGAAAAACGCTCCGAATTATAATAAAGAAGAGTAAAATGAAAAACTGGAAAAGTTTGTGTGAAGAAGTAAACAATGATCCCTGGGGACTTGGATACAAAATTGTAATGAAAAGAATCAGAGCACCAGCATCAGAAAATCAGCTAGAAGCGGACGTTATGGAAAATATTGTAAACACACTTTTCCCTACACACCCTAGAAGAAATGTATTGCAGAGGCACGAAGAACCAGGAGAAGCCCCAATTTTTACACAAATAGAACTAGAAGATGCAGTAAAATGTATGAAAAACAAGAAAGCCCCCGGACCTGATAGAATACCAGCAAAGGTCATCAAATTAGTAGCTTCGAATAATCCACAAATGATGCTGAATATGTATAATTGCTGCCTAAAAGAAGGAGTATTCAGCAAAAGGTGGAAAGAAGCAAGACTGGTTTTAATTGACAAAGCTAAAGGAGTAAGAGGAGCAGCATCGTCATACAGGCCACTATGTATGTTAGATACGGCCGGGAAACTCTTCGAAAGGTTAATAAAAACAAGACTGCAAGCAGCAATTCATACAGCTGATGGATTAGCGAACACACAGTTCGGGTTCAGAAAGGGAAGGTCGACCGTTGACGCTATCAAGGTGGTAACAGAAACTGCGGAAGCCACACGAATGGAAACACATCACTCGAGGAAAATAGTTCTACTTGTTACCTTGGATGTCAAAAATGCCTTTAATTCGGCAAGATGGACTGACATCATAGACGCATTACAAAATAAGTTTACTATACCTACGTACCTTCTGAAAGTTCTAATAGATTACTTAAGCGAGCGAAGATTGATATACAACACGATAGATGGAAAGAGGATAAAGGATCTTACAGCAGGAGTAGCACAAGGATCAATACTAGGACCAGAACTATGGAATGTTCTGTACAACAGTCTATTATGTATGGAAATGCCTGAAAATATACAGCTAGTAGGTTATGCTGATGATATAGCAGCTATTATAACGGCACGGGATATAGCAGAATCACAGATTAGGCTGAATCAAGTTATGAGAAGAGTGTATAGTTGGATGAGGGAACATAGATTAGAATTAGCAACGGCAAAAACAGAAATCGTTATGCTAACTAAGAAAAGAATACCAACTATAATTCCAATGCAAGTAGGTCCAGAAACAATAACGACCAAAGAATCAGCAAATTACTTAGGAGTTACTATTGATACAAGGCTAACATTTTGGCAACAAATCCAAAAAGTAGCAGATAAAGCAGCAGAAGCTACAATCAAGCTAAGCAAACTTATGGCAAACATTGGAGGACCCAAACCAGAAAAAAGACGAATCATTATGAAAACCGCAGAATCAATCCTTCTATACGGAGCTGAAATCTGGGCACATGCGATGGACAA
>OZ012682.1:38772372-38774872 GCA_963942445.1 Argyra leucocephala | reverse complement strand
ATTATTATTATTATTATTATTATTATTATTATTATTATTATTATTATTATTATTATTATTATTATTATTATTATTATTATTATTATTATTATTATTATTATTATTATTATTATTATTATTATTATTATTATTATTATTATTATTATTATTATTATTATTATTATTATTATTATTATTATTATTATTATTATTATTATTATTATTATTATTATTATTATTATTATTATTATTATTATTATTATTATTATTATTATTATTATTATTATTATTATTATTATTATTATTATTATTATTATTATTATTATTATTATTATTATTATTATTATTATTATTATTATTATTATTATTATTATTATTATTATTATTATTATTATTATTATTATTATTATTATTATTATTATTATTATTATTATTATTATTATTATTATTATTATTATTATTATTATTATTATTATTATTATTATTATTATTATTATTATTATTATTATTATTATTATTATTATTATTATTATTATTATTATTATTATTATTATTATTATTATTATTATTATTATTATTATTATTATTATTATTATTATTATTATTATTATTATTATTATTATTATTATTATTATTATTATTATTATTATTATTATTATTATTATTATTATTATTATTATTATTATTATTATTATTATTATTATTATTATTATTATTATTATTATTATTATTATTATTATTATTATTATTATTATTATTATTATTATTATTATTATTATTATTATTATTATTATTATTATTATTATTATTATTATTATTATTATTATTATTATTATTATTATTATTATTATTATTATTATTATTATTATTATTATTATTATTATTATTATTATTATTATTATTATTATTATTATTATTATTATTATTATTATTATTATTATTATTATTATTATTATTATTATTATTATTATTATTATTATTATTATTATTATTATTATTATTATTATTATTATTATTATTATTATTATTATTATTATTATTATTATTATTATTATTATTATTATTATTATTATTATTATTATTATTATTATTATTATTATTATTATTATTATTATTATTATTATTATTATTATTATTATTATTATTATTATTATTATTATTATTATTATTATTATTATTATTATTATTATTATTATTATTATTATTATTATTATTATTATTATTATTATTATTATTATTATTATTATTATTATTATTATTATTATTATTATTATTATTATTATTATTATTATTATTATTATTATTATTATTATTATTATTATTATTATTATTATTATTATTATTATTATTATTATTATTATTATTATTATTATTATTATTATTATTATTATTATTATTATTATTATTATTATTATTATTATTATTATTATTATTATTATTATTATTATTATTATTATTATTATTATTATTATTATTATTATTATTATTATTATTATTATTATTATTATTATTATTATTATTATTATTATTATTATTATTATTATTATTATTATTATTATTATTATTATTATTATTATTATTATTATTATTATTATTATTATTATTATTATTATTATTATTATTATTATTATTATTATTATTATTATTATTATTATTATTATTATTATTATTATTATTATTATTATTATTATTATTATTATTATTATTATTATTATTATTATTATTATTATTATTATTATTATTATTATTATTATTATTATTATTATTATTATTATTATTATTATTATTATTATTATTATTATTATTATTATTATTATTATTATTATTATTATTATTATTATTATTATTATTATTATTATTATTATTATTATTATTATTATTATTATTATTATTATTATTATTATTATTATTATTATTATTATTCCTCTGCACGATTGCCTACCTCGTCGCGGTGCAGAGGCCGAGTATGGGCAAAGAGTCTTGGGACCCTGTTCAAAGATGAGACCTGAAACCAAATGGCAATCAACAGGGCCGGATTAAGGTGTCATACGTACCGTGCCGATAATCAGCTAGGCTGGGGGCCCTGTATAAAAACTAGCCCAGTCGCAAACGGTGTCCTCAGATATCTGGCAGCCTCTGAGTGTAAAAGCCTTACCCCCGTATGGGAGCTCTGCGGGGGCGGACCGATTTTCTCGCCTTACTCGTGGAAACAAAATATGAATGAAAGAAAAAAAAACCATACTGAGACGATGAAGAAGATGGAGAAGGATGAAGGTACTTCAAGAAGGGGATTTGAGGAGAGCCCATCAAATAGTCCTTTTAGACGGTGCCCGGTATTACTGCGTACACCTCCAACTGCAGCTCGCTCAAATTCCTCACCACCGGCGGTGGTAAGGGAAAATGAGCACGAAGGCAGCATGGAGGCTAATGTCGGAGAAATATTCCAAAAGACTGATGGTGTTCTGGCCAAAATGAGAGCTGCAACTCTCAGGCAAACGAACGTCAGCTCGGAAATAAAAGA
>OZ012682.1:38551203-38772172 GCA_963942445.1 Argyra leucocephala | reverse complement strand
TATTATTATTATTATTATTATTATTATTATTATTATTATTATTATTATTATTATTATTATTATTATTATTATTATTATTATTATTATTATTATTATTATTATTATTATTATTATTATTATTATTATTATTATTATTATTATTATTATTATTATTATTATTATTATTATTATTATTATTATTATTATTATTATTATTATTATTATTATTATTATTATTATTATTATTATTATTATTATTATTATTATTATTATTATTATTATTATTATTATTATTATTATTATTATTATTATTATTATTATTATTATTATTATTATTATTATTATTATTATTATTATTATTATTATTATTATTATTATTATTATTATTATTATTATTATTATTATTATTATTATTATTATTATTATTATTATTATTATTATTATTATTATTATTATTATTATTATTATTATTATTATTATTATTATTATTATTATTATTATTATTATTATTATTATTATTATTATTATTATTATTATTATTATTATTATTATTATTATTATTATTATTATTATTATTATTATTATTATTATTATTATTATTATTATTATTATTATTATTATTATTATTATTATTATTATTATTATTATTATTATTATTATTATTATTATTATTATTATTATTATTATTATTATTATTATTATTATTATTATTATTATTATTATTATTATTATTATTATTATTATTATTATTATTATTATTATTATTATTATTATTATTATTATTATTATTATTATTATTATTATTATTATTATTATTATTATTATTATTATTATTATTATTATTATTATTATTATTATTATTATTATTATTATTATTATTATTATTATTATTATTATTATTATTATTATTATTATTATTATTATTATTATTATTATTATTATTATTATTATTATTATTATTATTATTATTATTATTATTATTATTATTATTATTATTATTATTATTATTATTATTATTATTATTATTATTATTATTATTATTATTATTATTATTATTATTATTATTATTATTATTATTATTATTATTATTATTATTATTATTATTATTATTATTATTATTATTATTATTATTATTATTATTATTATTATTATTATTATTATTATTATTATTATTATTATTATTATTATTATTATTATTATTATTATTATTATTATTATTATTATTATTATTATTATTATTATTATTATTATTATTATTATTATTATTATTATTATTATTATAAAGATAGAAAAGATACAAGACAAAAATAGACACAATTTGAGAGAAGAAAAAACTACCTTTACTTACATTATCAGTTGTTACTGATATTTTATAAGAGTAGGATGTATGTCGGATAAAGCAACTATTGAAATGTTTTTGTTGTTCTTTTTTTCAATTAATCATTATTATTAATTGACAATTCTAGACAAAAACAAAACCAACAAAAATTTTTTTTTCTTTTGTTATTATGATTTTAATTATTGATTATAAATGCATCTATATTTCAAAAGCCCCGAAACTAATTTTTGCTTCGTTAGAAAGGGATTTTATTTGTATGGAAAAACGAAAACTTCCAAAGATTTCCCTTACAAAAAAAATCTTTTTTTAACGAAGCAAAAGTTCATTTTCGAGGCTTTTTAAATATATGGGCATTGTGATTATATGAATATAAAAAAACAAGAACAAAACAAAATTTTGTTCTGGTGCGTGGTTCTATTAAGTATTAAATTTTGTAATATTGCAAAAAAAAAATACAGATCACAAGAACTGCGAATAATTACATATAAATGGAATATACATAAAAAAAATATTGACTATAGTTACCCCTGTGCAATTGCACAGTAGTGGTTTTTTGTTTAATAAGTTGTTAAGCACAAAAACTTTTTCAACAGTCGTACCAATAGTCGGCAGTAAGATAAATATATTTTAATAAAGTAATAAAACTGCAAACACAGAATTGCTTATTTTACATATATGTATATAATTTTAAATCGGTAATTAAACAGCAATAAGTATTTTAGTTATCAATGTTGAATTAACTATTTGAATTTTTATATCTGTAAAATAAATATTTATATTCAGTAAAAACTATTCTTTATAATATACTATCACTGTATATTATTATATTACATTGGTGAATTTTTAATTAATACTCTTTAGGAAATATAAGATAGCCCTTAAAAGGGCAGTTTGTTTTATGCAGTCTGATTACATAATATTCCTATTGTAAAATTTTATGGTTTTTTGAAACGAATAAAGTTGGATTTTTTTCTCTTAATTTGTAATGTGTCTTGTATCTGATCTTGTATTTGATCTACTCGAGCTTTGAAGAAAAAAAGCTTAACGGCTCGAGCTTAAAAAAAAGTCGGGCTTGCCAACACTACTTCCGCATTACCTAGTATTATGCGAACTCCTTGGACATTATTATGTAGATCGCTGTATATGACGGAATACTCTGTTATAATCCGATGAATTGATTAAGCTTGTATAACAGCTATATAAACAGAACGGATGTGTGCACCGCACACGGCCAGCCACTTTTGGTCGACTATAATGGGGCGGTAAATTCAATAATATAATTCAATATTTAACTAACATTTTGATATTTATGAAATTTATATATATGTCTATTTATTTTTTTCTTTTCGGTTTTGTTGCAACAATTCTATTCGGATACTTTTTCGTAACAAAATTAAATTTCTTTCACTATTTTAATATAAATATACATATTAATAAATATTATATACGCGTACTTTGGTAAATGGTGAGAAATATATACGAAATTGGTTGCTGTATTCTGTTTCAAAAAACAAAGTATTCCTGTAAATTATTTGGTTTCCATACAATTTTGTTGACTACGAGCGGATTTTCAGATTGGCAACCTTTATCTAAATTTTTAATTAGACATGAAGCAAGCCAGTCTCATATGAATAACTATCAAAAATGGAAAGAATTAAGTAAATCAATTGAAAATAAAACTACAATAGACTACAATAGAGACTACAATTATGAGCAAGAAATCTTTAACCGTGAAAAAAAATGTTATAAAGTTATAAAACGTTTAGTATACAGGGTGGTCCGGTTTAGAGGAAAAAGTTTTTAAGGGCAGATTCCTTGGAGTATTTTAGGAAAAAAATTGTTCTAGAAGAGGGGTCTATCTTTAAATTTACCTGGGCTACAGAGGGTTAAAGAAAATCGGATTAGAAAAATTATGTCTAAAGAATATCAACTACAGCTCAGAAGAAATTAAAACTAGAGACATATCTTCTTCATAGCTTTTTTTAGAATTAATACACCTAATTAACAGTATATGTTGAATGAGTATCAGACTTACCGTTTTTGAATAATAACTGCATAAACTTAAAATTTTGCTTTTAAAAACTGAAAATTTTGTAAAAAACGTTGATTATCTCGAAAAAATTCACTATTTTTTTTTTTTTTTGTATTGTGTTGATGCACTACGATCCCCTACAACTTTTCATACACAACTTTCATATCAGACTTGCCGTTTCTCATGTCGTTTCAAATCGTTTAAATATTTTCAATCGTAATTTGGCATGACGTAAGTAAAAGGCTACAAAACCCAACATTAAATATTAAATTGTGTACCGATTATTTGAATAATTTAATTAATTATTTAAAAAACCAGCGGTCTGATGACGGGTATGCCAATTTGTTAGCTGAATCTAAATTACTAGCTGAAATAATGGAATTAGAACCAGAGTTGCCAAATGTTTCAGCTGTTCATCGTCAAATGAACATCTCGACGAAAGTTTTTTAAAAATAATTTTTATTTCCCAATATTGGACACAACAATAAACTCATTAAACGAGCGATTCCAGTTACTAAATTAATATAGTGATAATTTTAAATTTTTACACAATATTAAAAATTTTAAAAATGTTCCTAATGATGAGATATTGAAATGTTGTATGGATTTAGAAAGTAAGCTGACCGATAAGAACAAAAATGAAAAGGATATTGATGGGATTTATATGACAGATATAATAATAGAAATATTGGAAAGCACAATATTTGGGCACAATTTTTCCAAACTATATCGATAGCATTAAGAATACTATTAACATTACCAGTATCTGTTGCTTCACAGGAAAAGTCATTTCTTAAATTAAAAATAATTAAAAATTATTTAAGAAGCACAAAACAGACTAGACAATTTAGCAACTATTTCTATATAGAGCATGAGCTATGTGAAAAATTAGAAATAAGTGACGTGATTAAAAACTTTGCTGACCTCAAAACACGAACAGAAAAAATTTTAAATTATAATTTTTATTTTAATATCTTTTGTCGATATATACATATCGATGTTGTGATATATATCTTATTCTTCAAAGTATTAAAAGATATATGTTTATGTTTTTGTTTAATTCTACATGGCTCGGCACTGTTGTATATAAGCGAGCCTTGGCTTAAAAAAATTTAATAAATCAGGACTTTAAAATATGGAACTCTTAATTAGGTACAAGGAATTTATATCAAATGTAAGAACATAAAACCATAAAGTGTAATAGAAAAAAAAATATATCTAAATTCAAAAACAGCACACAAAAATGATTAACAATGAAAAAAATAATTGTAAAGCAGATTACATTTAACTCTCAGGTTCAGAGAAATTTAAATTTTTTTTCAGAGTTTTTTTCAAAAGCAATTTTTTTTTTTGTAATTCATACATCCAAAGAAAAAAATTAATCTAATCGAAAATATTAAGATAAAGTTTTGATATATATATATATATATAATATGTATATGCATACACAGGTATATTTAAAGAAATTGATATATTGAAAAAAAAAAATTATAATTTTTGATTAGAATGTTGCTCAATACCCACTCCAATAAAAAGTAAAAGAACTTCTTTAAAATTTGAAGAATATTTTTTTTTTAATGAAATTAAATAATCGTTCATATCTAATATTTTCTTATCTTTTTATTTTTGTTTTTATAATACAAATTTTGTTATTATAATTTGATTTTACGATTGCAAAAATTTCAATCGATCACTTATGGTCAAATTGCTACATGATACAAGATCTTTAAAATTAAGTTCTTACATTTATATAACAATTGAATAAATAAATTAAATCAAATCAAATTATTATCAATTCATGTATTGAGGAAAAAAAAACATGTCTGTCCTATACCCCATGGGTGGGGTTACTACAGGACAATGACGATGTATTGAGGAGATAATACTTGTCTGTCATATTGAAGATTAGGTCTTACATATATTATATCTGACATAAAGATGTTGTGTTGTTAGGTAGGTAGGGGCTAGAAAAAATTCTTTAGAACAACATAACTGTTTGATTGAACCTACAAAGAATTAACTTTACTATAGTGTGTAGCTTAAAGTTGAATTCAGGGTTAAGTGTGATCCTGAGATCTGATGTAATTAAAATGTATTTATTTATTTAATTCATTTCATTAATTTCATTATTTAAATCAAATCTTGTAATAACGATGGTCCACTCTTTACCAACATTATCAATATTGGACTAAAGCTACCACTATTGATGGTACTAATGTTGTTGTTAACAGTTTAAACAACCTTACTCAAACTGCTGAAATTAATGTCACACCTATAATAGCAATGATGTGTCTACAAGCTTCAGCTTCCGGGGTTGTTGTTGATAATGCCCTAGTAAACCCTGTCCAAATTCCTCAAACTAAAACTAATCTTACCACTTTTAGTTCTAATTTTCTAAAAGTTGTTCCCAAATCCAAAGTCTTACTCATCTCTCGACATCTTTCGAGTACAAGTACTACAGATTCACTTCAACATATTGAGGTTAATTGCAAGACTGCAACCACAAATAACAACATTCACTGCGTGAATATTGTTGAAAACCAACACGCTTCCTTTAAATTGACAAAGAGTCTCAAAATCGCTATGAAACTCTGTCAAAATCTTCTCACAGGTCAGCTGGCATAATTGTTAAAGAATTTATTCCACGTAAACAAAGGGAGACGATATAGAACTTCAATATTCAAATTAAAAAAACTCCGTTGTCTTACCATCTTCTAACAAAACGTAAGAGGGTTACGTACAAGAATCTGCCAATTCTTTCATCAGTCCCAATCATATCCTCATGACATTATTGATCTGGCTGAAATATGGTTAATCAGCAATATTGTCTCGCAGGAGTTATTTACCTCAGAAACGACCGTGAACGGTGAACGTGATGGCGTTGTCCTCTTAGCGGTTTGCTCAACTTTTTAGATTAACTCTATTACTATTCCCAATACTAGTGGTTCCAAACTGATTTGTGTTAAATTAACATTCAGCCACAATAATTTATATTTAAGAAAATTTATAATTTTCTCCTGTTTATGCAAAAAATCTTTTATTATTCCAGTTCATAAAAAAGACTCCACAAGTGAATGCATCAGTTATAGGCCCATCGCCAAGCTTTCCGGTATTCCGTTCGAGCGTATAGTATATGACTTCTTATATGATTATTGTAAAGGTTTTATTCGTGTTGAGCAACACGGTTTCGAAAGAGGTAAAACAACAACTACTACTATTGACCTCAAGACATTGACCTCAATGGAGAAAGGTTTTCAAATTGAGGAGATCTTTACTGACATTAGCAAGACGATAGACAGAATTCCTTATAGTATCCATATTACTGAAGCACAAAACTATAGGTTTTTCACCACATAGCCAATTGGCTTGAGGCTTACCTCTCTTCTCGGGAATACTCTTATATTTAAAACTGCGATTTCTGACCAATACTTAGTGTTTTCTGGTGTTCCTCAAGGTAGTCATATATAGGACCCCTTATAGTTTTATAGTTTCAATAATTGATACTCCTAAAGTGTTCAAAGTTTTTACGCCTATATCTTCCTCATCGGATTGTTTAAACCTACAAAATGACATAAACAGTTTTGCATCTTGGTGTTCAAAAAATGGACTTGAATTGAACACTTCTAAATGCCAAGTCATTACGTTTTCTCGGAGAAATTCTGCTCGGACAGTTTGGTTCAACTATACCTCACGAAACATCTTTATGTTACATATGTAAGGCCTACCCTTGAATATGCCAGCCAAGTATGGTCCCCACATTACTTGACTAATATTAATCGAATTGAATCGGTTCAATGAAAGTTTTAACATTTCGCTGTGAGTAACTTTTCGTAGAATGATCCACTGCGACTTCCACCTTACTCCCACCGACATAAACACATTGACTTACAGTCATTGTCTGATCGGCAGGTAATCGCATATATCTATTTTGTTCACCAGATTCTTTCGGGTTAGCCCCTGAAATTTCAAATCATTTGGTTGAAAGAACCAATCGCAATAATCCCAGAATCATTGAGTTGTTCCATACTCCCTTCCACCCTACTGAATATGGTAGATTCGAACCAATCACTAGAATGCTCCATGAAGTAAATTCCAATTATAGTTCTTTTGATCGCCAATTAAATGTTTTAACTGTAAAACAAACGATTACGTTTTAATGTATGCACAACTAAGACTAACTAACAGCTGTTGTTCTTTTTAGTTCGACCTATCTTTTATTTATATATATTTTTTTAATTAATGTTATAGGTTTTGAAATAGGTATTAAGTTATGATTTTTATTGTTCTACTAACAGCATATATCTTTTATTTTTAATTTTTTTTCTAATCAAAGCTGGTGGTGTTTTACTAACCCTATTGGATGATAATATATTTGCACAATCAAATTGAAGCAACCTTTCGTCTATGAAGTCTGATATGCTTGCTCTAAGCATTAATCTGACAGTATAAATTTATAATGTATAATCCAATGATAAGAATATCAATTATGTCATTCATGTCTGCAATGCTAGTTTGATTCTTTTTGAGTTCCTCACTAAAGATATTCCGTTATAAATGGTTAAAACATGGATCTAACAATCAGCTAGCTTCATATATTCAAATAAAGGATTTCTATCCTAAAAAAAGAAAATTAACTTAGTATTTTTGGAAATGTTCAATTCAAGTCATTTTTTTAACCCCAAGAACACAATAACAGCTCTTTGGGACTCTAACGAATTTAATTTAATCAGTTTTAATCGGTTTGTATACGGAGTGAGAATAATAGGATTAGATCAGGGTAAGCTGCGGGAAGTTTTTATTGCTTCTAATCTATCAAGATAAAAATAAGGGTCAAACAGGGCTTGAATACTCCAGATTTGGACGACCAAGAAAAGTATATAAAGCTTTAATTATATATGACCATATTTTAATGAAACCTAGTAAGGAATTAGATTTATTAACGAACCCCTTAAAATGGAAGTGTATTGTTGCCAAGTATAATTGCTAATTTGTGCATATTTATCGGTATTAAGTAAGAGGTTCTTTAGTATACACTAATCAAAAAATGAATTCAATTTCTTCTTGAAGTAGAATTATATCACTAGAAGATTTAGTAGTTATTTTTTACTTTTCATATCATCAGCATAAATGGAGATACAATTATTACTAATAACGTTGACTACATCATTATAAGCTATAGTAAATAACAAAGGACCCAGATGACTGCCTTGAGGTACATCTGAGTGAGCAACAAATGGATCAGAAATACTTGATCTAAACAATATAGAATATTTTTTATTAGATGAGTATGAATGAATCCAATTATTTATTGTTTGTGGAAACCCAAACTTTTTAAGTTTTATGAGACTTATGCTGTGTGATAAAATATCGAAAGCTTTGCTAAAATCTATATAAATCACAGTGTTAGTGAATTCTACTAATTGATTACAGTCTATTTATTTTTCATAAAACCATGCTGATTAGATACTAGTGAGTGACAACATAAGTTATAAATGGAACCAAAGACAATTAATTCAAATCATTTTGAATATACAATATAATTTTGCAATTGCTCGGTAGTTTGTTATTAAATTTCTGGAATCTTTTTTGTGGGTCGGTCTTACGTAATAGTTTTTCCATTGTAGTGAAAATATTCCCAAGGAAATATGATAAACAATAGTATATTAGTAAATAGTGTAAATATACAGTTCCAAAGATCCCACAACAGTGATACCAGTGGTGCAAGGGCTCCAGCGCAATTTTTCAGTATCATTTCTGGCATGTTATCTGGACCCGGAAAAATATCATTATTTAATTTATTTAAATAAAACTTTATTCTAGAAACTGAGAAATCAATTGATGACTTCAGGAGAATTTGCTAAAAAGAATGATGCTAACATTTTCTCAAAAATATCATCTTTACATGATTGTACAGCAATGCAAGATGACTTGAATACATTTTATGACTGGTTTCTAATTAATAGCTTAAACCGAAACTATAGCAAGTGTACCGTGAAGTCGTATTTTAGAAAATTATCACCCATAACATTTGACTATTCTATAAATTGCAACATTTTAAATAGATCAAATAATATAAAAGATCTGGGGGTTTATTTCGATCAAAAATAATTGCAAAGGCTAATAAAACGCTGGGTTTTATTAAGCGAAACTCTATGGATTTTAGAGATCCATACACGGTTAAAGTGTTTTATGTATCTCTGGTAAGACCAATTTTAGAATACGGTGTAATTATTTGGAATCCTTATTACAATATCCACGTATTAAGAATTGAAAAAATTCAAAAAAATTTTACTCGTTTCGCTCTGAGAAGATTTCAACTCACAACAGGAAGACTCTCATATGATGCAAGATGTAAGATATAACAAAGTCATCTAATAGAAGATCTGTTTTCTGTGTTATGTTTGTTCGCGATATTTTGACATCGCATATTGATTCGTCAAATTTATTACAGAGTTTCGGCTTAGCTATACCACCGAGACTACTTACATCGCAGAACTTGTTGAATACTCAATTTCATAGAACAAATTATAGTAGAAATGAACCGGTTTCAAGGTGTTCCGCTTTGCATAATGAGTGTTTAGCTGTAAATAATAAGATTGATGTTTTTTTTATTAAATAGAACTCAATTTAAAGATCTTGCGTTATATAGTGTTAATTATATTTTTGAATAATTTTAAGTACTCTTTTTTTGTTTTTTTCTTATTTTTATATATAGTTTCTTTTTTTTGGTTGCTAGTCTGTAAGATCTAACTTTGACGAATTAAATAAATAAATAAATAAAATAAATAAATTTAAAATGTGATTGAAATTAGTGAAGTCTACTTCAAACGAATTATTTGTATATGAACTAGAAAAAAATTATTAAAGAGTTCAGCAATAAGTTGTGGGTTAGAGGAAGTTATATTGTAGGACATGAAATTATAGGATATTGATCAGATTTTTGCGTAAGTTTTACAAATTTCCAGAAAAATTTTCGGTTATATTTTAATACTGTTACATCTGTTATGTATTACATCTGTCAATTATTATTATAACAGTTATCTGCTAATAATTTGTAAAAATTAAATAATGTTAAAAAGTCTTGATGAAAGGTATCAGTTTTCCTCCTCATATATTTTTTTCTAGAAAAAATGCTAGATAGCTCTTCTCTCCTCTTATAACGAAGTTAGCTCTGCTACAAGTGAGCCCATAAGGCAGATGTTCAGATAGACTCTACCTCATTTCACATATTCTGCACAAGATTAAATATATATATATATATATTAAATATATTTAACAATTTGTATTAAATTTTTTTAAGCTCTGTGCGCATGGTTCCTATAATTACGTAAATTATCTTTTTTTTTTGTTATTTTTTGTTTTGGTATTTTCTCAATTGAACCATTTATTATTCTTATTAAAAATTAAGGTGGAAATTAAATATATATATATATATATATCTACTATCTACATATATCTACATAAATATATATATATGTAGACAGGCTTGATATCTCTAATAAAAATTTTGTCGTCTTAAGATATGTTCTAAAAGGAAAAATACACACATCTACACATACACATATTGTGATTTACTGAATGACTGCCTAATCTTTAATATAAAAAAGTAATAATGAAATTATTATAGGTATATAGGTATATATGTACATATATTGATATTGATAAGAAAATCTATGGGTACCCTATATATAAAAGAAGTTTGTAATTCAAAATTTGTGTTAAATTGTAGATTAACCTCATAAAAATGAAATCTCATTTAAAAAATAAATTGAAAAAAAAATTGTTAAATTTTATTTTTGAAAAAATTTAATGAATAAAAAATATTTAAGAAAAATTAAAATAAAAAATTAATTATAGAAGTATAATGATAACTAAAGAACAGGATATTTTCATTTATATATATATATATATATATAGATACATTTATATAGAATATACAAATAGTTTTTGGTGCTAGTTTAGATAAGTAGAGTAGTGGGCTCATCACTATTTAATTTAATTTAGTGAGATTCTTCTATTCTACTTGTTACAGCATCAGTAATCAACAGAAATATTATTCTTCATAAAACTAGTGAATATTTAAAATTATTTTAAGTTAAGTAAATTAAGTGCAAAAAAAAAAATACTTAAATAAATTGCGATCTTAATATAACAAGGTTCTAAAACTACATTTTACCCGCCTTTGGAATTCGATCGGATAATGATTTCAATCAATCTCACTTCAATTTCATTTTAGTGTCTGTCTGTAAATTTTGCATTGAAATTGTATGTTATCAAAATTGATAAATTTAAATTAAAATAAACAAATTTTAGTCCCTTTGAATGTCGTTTTTTAATCGATTTTCAATTGAATCGAATTCATGTTCATTTCCGCGTATAAGTGAAATTCAATTATAAACAAAAAAGGTACTTTTTAAATAAATTTTTTATCATAATTTTTTATTTCACAACATTTTTTAATTAATTTAATAAATTCTAGTAATCCTACAAATCTTATAAAATTAATATTGAAAAGTAACATTAAAAAAAACAAAAGGCCCACATTTCGAAAGTGAAAAGTTGGCCTACAGATTTATCTGTAGGATCAACTGTTAAAATAAATAACAGTAATTAATTTAGGTAAATATACCTGTTTTTGAAAATTAACGAGCCACAATGTGGATAATTGTTTATTTTTAATACAAAAGTCATTTTTAACCTAAAAAATATTTAATTTAATTCTTTAATTTTCAAATTAGGTATAGCTGGGTAAACAGGCTACCTAAATTAATTTAAATGTCGAGTTTTTAACCTCAAAAATGTTTAATGCTAAAAATTCGTAGTGAAAAAAAACGAAATTAAATTTCACAAAATGGCACAACAAATCCATCGAATTCCAAGGTAACTACATTTTTTCAATCTACATTGTGAGAATTCTCAATTTCACTTTTGATCGATATATACATATATATATATAGGTTATTAATATTCTTGTTACCCTTTAGGAGTTATAACTTATTACTTTGGATCTTCATCAAAATCAAGATTGGTTGTTTTCCTGAATATTATACATGCCACACGGGGTTATATACCTCCTTCCATATTGATGCAAGTGCTTATAATTGACCATAATTTAAATGTTGGTCAATTAATAATAATAAAATAACAACAATAATGAAATAAATCTAGTTAGTATGCCAAATCACTGTGTAAAAGTCGCTAAGATGTTCATCCCATACACTTAGAATTATATAAAAAAAATATATACATATATATATATGCTTGTTCTGCAATCCAAAGTTTATATCTCAAATCGTCTTACTTGTTGTTTTTGTTCATTAGCAAAGGCAATATGATAATAAATTATAGTTTATTTTTTTCGTTAAAAATTTCAAAATTAAATTATGTGAGTTACTCTCTGTATTCAAAATCAAGTGAAATATAAATTCAAAAATAAAACAATTCAAATATTTATAATAATGGTTATTATATACATATATACATACATATATTTTTTTCTATTTACAATAAAAAATTTAAAAAACGGCATGATTTTTATTTTTTTATTTTTTTTATTAACATTTTTGTTTTTTACTTAACTCTAATAAAACTATTGTTTTGGGCAAAATAACTTTAGGAAATATTGATAATAATATAGGCCATGCTGCAAGACTGGAATTATCATTAGAGCAAATATCATGGATATTACCATCATCTATAGCAACAGTTAAATTGACAATAAGTGCAGTGCACCAGATCATTCATTTTACATCAATTTCTTCTTGCAAGGTAAATTTTAGACAATTACTTGAAGACCACAACCAGAGGTATTGGATAAAATTTTGCTGGTTTGGATAATTCAAACATACACCAAAACAAAAAAAAAACAAAAAAACAAAACAAAAATATATTTCATTTTCTTTTAAATAAATAAAAAATAAATGCTATCGATATTTTTTTTTTCTTAATGGCAAACTACAAACTCTTGACAAAGTCACTTACAATTCACAAACAATAATATACATATTTTTTACATAGCCCACAGCTACAATTATTATTGAAATAGTGATTGATGGTCATCATATTATGACAATATTATCCTCAGCAATCAGATAAATTTTACCTATTTCTATTACACCAACATGGACTTAAAAATAGAAATTTAGATTTAAAACATCTAAGCTTAAAGGTAAAAAGTAAAAATAAGGAATTCAAATATCATACAATATTTAAGCTTAAAGTTGAAAACAGTAAATGCTTATACAATTAGCTAAAGTTAAAGTAAAATATTTTAAATTACGAAACCAAATAAACAGAAATAGAAAAGACATAGAAGAAAGAAGGTAAAAAAAATAGCTGGTAATGAATTTATATCTGAATTTATAACCGGTTGCCCTTATGATCTGAATAATGTGGTCAGTTTTTCAACTCCAATATCATCATATGTATTTTATATGTATGCAATAGTACTTGAATAAATTAATTTAAAAAAATCATCTTTTTTTTCATTTCACATCTACATATTGGTTGTATATGTAACCAACTCAGCTTTAATCAACAACAAACAATAAGTATTGGACATGTACCTTAATATTCCTAGATAACATTATTCACAACTGGGGGTTGTTAAACAACGTAAGTTCTCATCTCGAGAATTCCCGAAAAAACGTTCACTTTCGAGAATTTCGGTTCTCGAGAACTAAAAAAATTATTTATTCGAGATTCTCGAATTTTGATAAATATTCATAGGGAATTTTCGAGAAAAAAATAATTTGTTTATTGGGCATTGATTGATGTTTAGTTTTCAACAGCTGATATTTGACAATTGAACACAAAAATGCCGAATCGATTTCATTTAATACCCCAAAACACTCAAATATAATTCTCAAAACTCATTATTTTTACTCATACAATGCCTCTCAATATTTCATACAATACCTCTCTCTATACTTCTTAGCCTATTCACACGATGATTTTTCCGGAATTTTATCGAATTACGATTTCTTTTTATATGATTACTCTATGGTTTAACGAAAAAAAAAGAATTGTTTAACAAAATAAAAATTAAAGATTAAAATTCAGAATCCTTAACACAAGGACTTAGTATAGTGTAAAGTAATTTCAAAATATTAGTATTCACATTCATTTTGAAAATTTGGTATTGTATCGTATTTGAAAAATAATATTTTGGCCCGAGTTAGCTCTGTGTTGCCATATGGCAACAGCTAATATATAGGCGTGGTATAAAGAATGATAAGGCAATGCTGGCTATTAAAAGCCGAATAAAGAAATTAAGCAAATATGCTCAATTTTGTTCAATCGTCTTTTCGTATCGTATACTTTTTTCATTATTTTTGCACTGCATTTTCATTTAACAACATTTAGTGCTACACCGCTACCATGTTCATCGCTGTGCACGGTTCATTATAACAAGAGAGATTTATGTATGACTTTATTTTTCATTGTTTTCTTTCAACTATATTCTTGTTTTGTACGTTGGTCGTACGAGTGTCTGTCGACACTGGCCTTATTCTAAGAAGCGAATTTTTCGGTACGTACTGAAAAATATGATACATTTTTTTTTTTGGTATTCTGCGAAGCGAAATAGCGATACTGATCGGTTTTTATCGCAAAGTTTCGATTTTCATGGTATTACTTTCTTACTGTAAAGAGGTGTTTTTTATTCGCTCGTTCCATTTAAATAATTTAAAAAGTTTTTCTTTTTTTTATTTTTATTTTGAATTATAAAATTTGCACAATTTGCTGATTTAGTAATTATCGTGAATATTTTGCTGAATAATCATTTTTATAATTTAAATATAAACAATTATGACTGGGAAGGCTTCAACAACTTTTTGAATGCATCGAACTGGTCGTTGTGTTTCCAATATAAAAATGTCGACTTTGCTGCAGAGGGGATTACCAAAAAGATTCGATTAGGAATGAAAACCTTCATTCCAAATAGCCTTAAAAGTATAAAACGAAATCCCTCAGGCTGGTTTAATGACCTCTGCAGCAAAGCTCTGAAATCCAAAGAAGAAGCTTATAAAAAATACAAGAATAATAAAACTATCAACACATATGAGAGTTATAAAATGGTTAGGAATAAATGTAAAAAAATTATCAATCAGCAAAAATTCCTGCACAACCAAAGGTTGAGACGAGAAATCTTTAATCTCCCTAACAACAGCAGGTCCTTCTGGACGTTTGCTAAAAGCGTTGGGCAAAATTTTTGCAAATCTTCATTTCCACCTATGATTGATAATAGTACAATTATATCAGATTCTGTTGGAAAAGCTAACCTTTTTGCAAAATTATTTGCAGCCAATTCCACACTCCCTAATACAGCCCAAAATCCGCCAACAATCCCTGTTGTTAATTCTTCGCTTGGAAGGATATACTTCAGAACAAGAGCTGTAGTAAAAGTCTTGAAGAATCTTGATATAAAAAAATCTACCGGTCCCGATGGTATACCTGCGATTGTGCTGCGACACATTGCCTTCGCCATTTCTAAACCTCTGTGCAACTTATTCTATTTGTCCTTTCTTCAGGAACTTACCCGTCCTATTGGAAAGTTGCCCAAGTTTATCCTATTCCTAAAAAAGGTGACAAAAGCAATCCTTCGAACTATAGGCCCATAGCTATTACTTCCATAATTTCCAAAACGATGGAAATCTTAATCAATCAAAAGTTGAAGAAATATCTTGATAGTAGAGGTATAATTCATGGTAGTCAATACGGCTTTCGAGCTCAGCGTTCCACCGGTGATCTCATAACATGCCTCTGCGAAAAGCTTAACACCAGTCTTCATCAATCTGGTGAAGCTGTTGTTGTAGCTCTGGATATATCTAAGGCTTTTGATCGAGTCTGGCATTCTGCTCTTATAGCAAAATGCAATGCTGTAGGCCTCGGTCCAACCTTTTCTAAATGGATTGAAAGCTTTCTCTTAAATCGATCTATCATAGTTTCAGTTGACGGTAGTTTTTCCGACCAACTTCAAATCAATGCTGGTGTTCCACAAGGCCCCGTCCTTTCACCCACCCTATTTCTCATTTTCAGACCTTCTCAAATTAACTTTCAATCCAATCCATAGTTTTGCCGATGACAGCACTCTAGTAGCATCATATGATTTTCTTAAAGCAAATAATGCTACAGCTTCAGCAGTCAACTCCAAAAGAACAATGATGGCTGGTGCACTCAATCACGACCTAGCCAAAATTGTCGACTGGGGTAGAGCAAACAGAGTCGAGTTTAACACTTCAAAAACTCAAAGCTGTCTTGTTAGTAACAAGCTAACAATATTCGAACCAATTCTCCGGCTTCAAAATGAAGTTATTCAGCGACTCAAAGACTTGAACATTCTCGGGATGCGAGTGAATCAAAATATGCACTGGAATGAGCATATTTTCGATACTGCGAAAAGCGCCGCCAAATGTTTGGGCTTTTTAAGTCGCTGCAAAGCTTATTTTTCATCTCGAGACCTCTTAAAAATCTATAAAGCATATATACGACCCAAGCTCGAGTATAACTCACATTTATGGGCAGGTGCACCAAAAACTGCTTTAAATTTTTTGGACAAAGTTCAAAACCGCGCCATTCGTCTTATAGGCGACATAAATGTGACCTCATCCCTTATACCACTTGGTCATCGTCGTATTGTTGGAGCACTTACTCTATTTTATAGATATCTACTTGGTGTTGGCACTTGTTCCGAGGAATTAAAGTCACTTCTTCCTCCTCTCAAGCAATTCTGTCGCATAACACGAGAGGCATCAAGTGCACACCCTTTCACAGTGGAAATTCCGAGATGGTTTAAGTCCGGCTATGGAAATTCTTTTATAGTAAGAACATCTCGATTGTGGAATCGCGTCCCAATCGAAGCATTCCCAATGAGAGAAGGATTTTTTATTTATGATTTACAGAGATTTAAGACGAATATTAACAACATTGTTCGCTCTTTCCCACAAAACTTTTCTTCTTCCTTTTTCTTTCCTTTCCTTTAACTATCCTTTCCTTTTTCAAATGGTCAACGGTACGCAAGTGCTAAAAGGTTCAAAACCTAAGTTTTGGCTATAATATAAAAAAAAAAAAAAATTATTTAAATTTCTGTTCATAAAAAAAAAAAAAAAAAAACACAAAAAAGAAAAAAAAAATGAGTTTTAAATGTCCAGCCTGCAGTGTTTTTGACAAATTTTCAAATATTGTCATTTGCAAGGGGTTTTGTGGCCGTCGTATGCATGGATCATGTATTGGAGCTGCGAGAGATTGGTATCACCCTTCGCTTGAGGAATATTTTGTTTGCCTTGAATGTCAACAAACAGAACACCAAATAAGCTCTATGTATGACAAAATTAGTAATATGCTAAATTCCATAACGGTTGATAAAGATAGCATTATTAAGAAACAAGCAGCGGAACTTAGAATAAATGCAGACAACAGCAGAGAAACCGCAAAATGCATTGATAGTCTTATTTCTAAGATAAGTGATGATTCAAAGAAAACATCAACACTCTTAAATAATTTACATAATGATGTTATTCTATCGTTTGAAAATAGAGAGCCGAAGAATTCCTGTAATTTTGAGGAATTCAAAAAATATATAGATGAGTCCATTTCTTCAAAATTTTCTGCACATATTGGGGAGATACGTAATTTATTTGAAGGTATGATGTCGGAACAAAAATACTTACACAACATGATTAGTACACTAAATACTTCAATTAATGAGTCTGCTACCTTACTCCAACAAAACACACTAGTAGATCATAATAAAGTAATAACAGAAGTGGATAATCTTAGTCAAGAATTTAGCTTAAAACTAGACAATTTGTGCTTTAATTTAAATTCGGTTTTATCAAAACATGAATCCTCTGATCAACATGCTTCATCGTTAATGACGGAGCTTCTAATGGAAAAATCGAGTGAAATTCTGTTGCAACCTACTTCTCCACCCAGAGCCCAAGCAACACAGAGTACCGAACAACCAAAAATAATTAGATTTGGTACAACATGGTCTAAAGAGGAATAGGATAAAAGAATTCATCAGCTTGATTTAAACCAGGTCAGCATTCCACAAAAAGTAAAAAAAGTAAAATTCCATCAAGAAATTAATAGAAAATTTCCGGTAGTGAATTCCAGTAATGATACCTCTTTCTTTATAAAGGGTGCCCCATTTAATGCGGAAATCAAATGAATAAACTCTTTTACTGAAATATTTAAAAAATCTTAGTAACAACTCTTTCCCTGGTCCAGATGGTATTCCTGAATATATATTAAAAAATTGTTGTAATACACTTGCATCTCCGCTTTCTCTTCTGTTTAATCTTTCTTTACAATCAGGTACTTTCCCATTCCTTTGGAAAAAGTCCTATATAAGACCTATCCATAAAAAAGATTCTAAAGATGATGTGGTTAATTATCGTCCAATTGCCAAATTGTCATCAATTCCTAAAGTTTTCGAATTAATTGTTTTTGATTCAGTTTATTATCACTGTACTCCTTTTTTAATCCATAGCCAACATGGTTTTATAAAAAGTAAATCCGTAGTAACATTGTTGAGTCAACCTCAATTTTTATAAACAATATGGAGGAAGGTCTTCAAGCAGATGTTATTTACACTGATTTAAGCAAAGCTTTTGATATTTTGCCTCACAGCATTATATTGCTTAAATTAAAAAAATTAGGTTTTCCTTTACTTTTTATAAAATGGATTAGTTCTTATTTAGCTGATAGATCACATAATGTTTTATTTACGTCACCTCGATCGACTTCTTTTGTAGCAAACTCTGGTGTACCCCAAGGTAGTGACTTGGGACCTCTTCTATTTATTATTTCGGTAAATGATGTAGGCTCTATGATTAAGAACAGTGAATTACAAATATACGCAGACGATATGAAAATTTAAAAAAAAATAAAGTCTGTTGGTGACTCTGCCCTACTTCAAAAAGACCTAGACAACTTCTTCCATTGGACCATTAACAACAATTTATTGTTAAATATTAATAAATGCGCTTTAATGTGCTTTACACGTCGCTCTCAACCAATTTCTTATAGTTATTTTTTTTATGAACAATTTCTATCAAAAGTTAACTTTTTTAAAGATCTCGGAGTGTATTTTGATGATAAGTTAACATTTAAATTATATTTTAATCATATAATAAATAAATCCAATTCCTTACTTGGCTTTATTAAACGTTGGTCTAAAGAATTTCGCGATCCGTACATTATTAAAGCCCTTTATATTACATTGCTTCAGCCAAACTTGGAATATGCTAGCCAGGTATGGTCCCCATACTATGATGTTCATATTCAGAGAATCGAAGCAATTCAAAGAAGATTCTTGAGGTTTGCCTTGCGTAATCTTCCTTGGGAAGACCCAATTCGTCTACCACCTTATGAACATCGACTCAATTTAATTCATCTTGATACCTTGCAAAAAAGGAGAGACATTGCTGATATAACCTTCATTGTTCAAACTGTCAAAAGTAATATATTATCTCCTTATATTTCTAATAAAATCAATATTAATACAAGTTCTCGACTTCGATCCGTAAACCTTTTCACTGTGTTTCATCATAGGACAAACTATGGAAGATATGAACCTATTAATAGAATGTTAATATTGGGAAATAAATATATGACATTAATTGATCTCTCTCTTTCAAAGACCGATTTAAAAAAGCAACTCGATCAACGATTGAAATAACTTACATTCCCTCTCAAACCATCTGAACACCTATACACATCTTTAAGTTCTTAAGATTTTATGTTAATGAATTTAATTGTATTTATTTTTAAATTTTTAATTGAATTATAATATTTTGTTTAACTTTATATTTAAGTAAATATTTTTGTAACTGCTTGATTTAAGTTTGAAATAAATAAATAAATAAATAAATTACGGGGCTCGATTTTTTTCGTTCGCTGTCAGAAAAAACGATGAATATATCATTATAGAAAAATTTAGTGAAAGATGGCGAATGAGAAAATAAATATATAATTAACGTAAAATTCAAGTAAATTAATTTTATTTATATATAATATTAGTATTCAAAAATAATTATTAAATATTATTTTACATTTCTAATTATAGAAAAGTTACAAAAAGGAGGCAGTTTGAATGTTTGTTGGTGCAATGATTTTTACATTGTGTTTCATCTACACATCCAATAATTCCTGCAAATCCAAATTTATTATAAAATCACAATTTGGTAGATGATTTTTCTACTTCGGTTTCAGGAAATTTTATATACTCTCGATACAATTTTGTCTTTAATATTAACAATGTTTCGGCTAATATTTTAGGAACAGTTGATTGAGCTAAATCTACCAAAAAATCGTTTCTCACGCCTTTTTGATTACTTCTTTCAGTAAGGAAGTGCAATGTCCCAGCCAATTTTATAATGGATTTTACTGAATGTGGACCAATTGCAGGATTTAAATTATTGTCTAATTTTTTTTTTCTTGATCCTAAGGGATTCGATTTATCTATTCAACCAATTATCGAAATAAATGTCCTCATCAGACGGATGTTTCGTAATATAAATGAATAAACATTTTTTAATAGCTATAAAATTTTAATTTAACTTAACTTAATTTCACTTTTCAAACATAAAATTAAAAGAAAAAATGCCAAAATATAAAAAAAAAATGTTTACAGTTTTAACGAGCAATACTGCCAGTTTTGCAAAATATCGTATCATTCGCTTCTCAGAATACCAAATTTCATGCAGTGTGATGTGATGGTCTACCGATACGTTGCGAAAAAGTGATTCGCTTCTCAGAATAAGGCCCATTGTTTATGAGGATGAATGTACGTCGCTTTAATTTTGAAAAAGCGTAACATCTAATTTAATCAAAAATTTATATATGAACATATTATTGTTTTAAAAAATGAGTTTGCAAGAAAAAACTTAAAATTTTCTTTTTAAAAAAAAAATATAATTTTAATTAAAAATAGACTAAACGAATAGAGGACCGTACATTTTGCGTTTTCCATACAAATTGAAGGAAAATATCAAAGTTCATCCCCTATACGACTGCTTGAAAAATTACCAGCAGTGAATAAGGTAATGTGGTAATCAACGAATTAGAATTAAATGGAAGTGACTATCCATACAAAAAAGTGTCCAATGTTTTGGGTATATTCCTCTCTTTCTTTATTAGTTTTTATGTCAAAAAATAGAAATAGACGAATATATTCGTTCAATATATTTTCTCTCTTTTTAATGGAAATTATTTTGATAAATAAACAGGATAGTGCTCAGAATTTAATATGCCTCAATTTGTATGTATTTTGACTTAAATTTTTTTTTGAATATGATGAGTAAAAATACCTAACAATAATGGATAAATTAATCAAAATTTATTATTAATACATATATGAAAAAAATATGAGAAATACGGCGCTTTCTAGTTTTGTATTTTATAATATTTATTCTTTTTTTTATGTAAATAATATGTTATTAATATATTTGTATCAAAACATTTTCTTTTTTCCACACCACTATTGAGGTAAAGAAATAGGAACGGTTTTTTTAAAGTGGTTTCCCCAAGAGGCCTATTCCACTTTACAATATGGAATATGTGCAATCATTTTTTACACTTTTAAAGTTTCTTTTAGAAAATATAGATTAGTGCCCTTTGAAATGGATTAATTTTGTTAATTTATTTCTTACACTGTTTCTTTCATAGAGTAGTTTTAAGGAATGATGTATTCGTGTATTAAAATAAATTTCTGCAATACTTTTTATTAATAAACAAAAATGATTTTCTAAAGGTGTTTGGTCAAACATATGATTATATAAATTTTGAAAAATTTTAGAACCTATAAAATTTATAAGAACTTTGGAAATTAAATTATATAACAATTTTGTTTTTTTTAAAACTATTCATTTGTCGAAATAATAATTCGCAAAATTTACATATATCAACCACATCTTTAGAAGGGTAAGTTAAGTAACCTCATAAAATCATTCATTCTGGCAGGATTACCTTCCAGCTTAAACAACCCCAAAAAATCCGTTGTTGATATTTGCCATTTAATCGGTTCAAACGTAAAGGAATCTGATATCATAAGTATTAATAAGATTGAGCAAAAAGTGATAAATAAGGATAGCTCCCTTTTTGTTGTGGAATGTTTAAATGAATCCATTAAAGAAGAAATCATGGAAAAAAAACGTACCCGTAAGCACCTTTTTACGGCCGAGTCAAATCTGGGAGTACAAGGTAATCGAGAAATTTTTTTTCGGCAGTACTTATCAAAACTCCAAGCAAATTTATACTACGAGGCGAAAAAAATTAAGGTGGAACATAACTTTGATTATTTATGGGTCAAAAACAACCAAATTTTTATACGGAAAAGTAATGGCGGTAAAGTTTTTAAAATATCATCTCACAATGACATTGGATATCTTAAAAAATAACTTGATACTTCTTTTAAAAATTAATTTTTGTTTAATTTTTATAAAAAAAAATTATACTAGACATTAGATATTTTCACAACTCTTTCTTTTTCTTTTTTTTATTAGCACATTTTTTTTTTTTTTTCTTCATATAAACTAAAAAATGTGAAAACTTTAATACTTTATTAATATTTATAAAATTTTCTATTATATTTTATATACAAACTGTTTTAAATCTAAACAATTTATTTAATCTTAAATCTAAATTTTTTTTCAACCTTAAATCTAAAATTTTTTTTATTATTAAGTTAAAAAATTTCTATTATAGTATTATATTTTAAATCCAAAATTTTTTTTTATCCTAAATTTAAAATTTTTTTTAATTATAAATTTAAACACATATTTTTTCAATCAAATATTTTTATTATATTATATTTTAAATCTAATTCCTATAATTTAATGTTTCAATGCGCGCACGTTTATGACTACTGCTTAGGTTTTCTTATTTCACATTTAAATGATGGAAAGTAATGGCATAAATTTGGAGTCTAATAATACAATAAATTATTTTACAGAGTGTTTACAAAATATGAATTTGAGTTATAAAGACAATTTAAATATAATTTACTTAAATATTCAAAGTCTTCGAAACAAGTTGTACGAAGTTGAAGCTTTAATTAGGTCTTATAATTGTGATGTTCATGTAGTAGTCCTTAATGAAATTTGGCTCAGTAAAGAAGAAAATAAACATTTTAATATACCTGGTTATACGCCTTATTTCTCCAATCGTGCTACCTCATATGGAGGGGTTGCGATTTATGTTATAGATTATTTGAGTAGTAACTTTGAGTATGATGAAGAATTTTCATTTTCAAACGTTTTAGTTGTTTCAATAAGAAAATTAAAACTAAATGTTGCAACATTTTATAGGTCTAACCATACAAGTATAGATGATTTCATAGATAAAATTGACGTTATTACAACAAGTTATAAGCGATCATTAATAATAGGAGATTTCAATTTAAATCTTCTTGAAAAGGCAAATGAATCTGTTCAAAATTACATTACTACACTTATGAGTAACGGATATCTGATTTACAACAAAATTTCTGAAGAGTATGTAACAAGAGTTCCTTTTAAAACTATAATTGATCACTTTGTAACAGATGCTATCAATTATGAATATTACTTTCATATACTAGACACCCCTCTATCGGATCATCAACAATTTTTCATAAGTGTTAAGATACACCCTGTTAAAGAAATAATGAACAACGTTATAACTGTATTAGATTATGAGAATTTAAAATCGGACCGGTTTTGGAATGATATAAATTCATATAATGATTTTGATATCTTCAACAATGCTTTAAGTACTCTAATAGGAAATTATACTAAAAAAATTCAAAAAAGAAATAAGAAAGAAAAACATGATTGGATGACGTCAGAAATATTGAATGAAATAAAAATTAGAGACTCTTTCTTCAAATAGAAAAAGAAATATCCTACTGATAAAAATGTTGCAATTCTATTCACTAAACATAAGCGTCGGGTCAAAACTTTGATATTCCAAGCTAAAACAAAATATTTTTCTCATGATGTCGCTAAAGCTTCTGGAAACCCAAAAAAATTATGGGATGTATATAAAAAAGTTATATTTAATACAAATCCAAATAGTATGAATAGTCAAATCAACTCCATTATATTTCAGAATAACGCATACAACGAGCCACAGGAAATTTCTAATGTCATGAACAAATTTTTTACTAATGTTACACAAACCCTCAATATTCCTTCCACTGACATTGATACTAATTACCTTAACCGCTTTTCTTTTCATAGAAATATATACTCAAATTTTAATCTGTTCCCAACTAATATACAAGAGGTGAGTGAGGTAATTAATACGTTAAAAGCATCTGCTGCAACAGGATATGACGGAATTTCCACAAAATTTGTAAAAGAATTCACCAAAGAATTGAGTCCTATTCTGACGAAATTCATTAATCTATCATTTATGACAAATAATTTTCCGAGTTGCTTAAAAAAAAGCAATAATTACTCCTATCTTTAAAACTGAAGATAAAACTAACCCATCAAGTTATAGACCTATTTCAGTGCTCCCAGCATTTTCAAAAGTTTTTGAAACCATTATTAAGAAAAGACTAATCTGTTTTTTTAACTCTAATCCGATTTTACACCCGGATCAATATGGATTCGAGCGATACTCTAATACAACAGCGGCCTGTCTTGCTTTAACGAATTCTATCACTAAAAGCATGGATGAGGGAAAATACACGGGCTGTGTTTTCATTGATTTAAAGAAGGCTTTTGATTGTGTCGATTTTCAAATACTACTAGAAAAGTTTTCAAGCTTAAACTTTACTGAATCGCAAATAGCTTTCTTTAAATCATACCTATACGAAAGAACACAGTGCGTACGTGTTGCATCACATACGAGTGATTGGTTAAGTATATAGAAATAAGAAAAGGAGTTCCGCAAGGCTCAATTCTTGGTCCTGATCTGTTTAAATTACAAAACGATGACTTAGCACGTCTTCCATTAATTGGCAGCATTCAACTCTATGCAGACGATGCTGTCATTAAGTACTCGAATCATAATGAAGATGAATTTTTTGTTACAATTAAAAATGATCTTGAGATGATAAATGAATGGTTATTCCACCATAAATTACTTATGAATATTGATAAAACGAAAATACTGCTTTTCAACAAAAATTTTCAAGTGAATTCTTTCACTCATAACAATCTTAGTTTTGAAATAGTTCAAAAATATAATTACCTTGGTCTTTTGTTGGATAGTAGGATGAAATGGAATGAGCATATAAACCAGGTTATAAAAAAATATCACCTTATATATTCTTATTGAAGAGGCTAAGGAAGTTTCTAAATAATAAGGCGCTTTTCAGTATCTACTCTTCTTATATTTTATCCCAAGTTACCTACGTTAATCCAATCTGGAACGGTGCTGCTCAGAAATATCTTATCAGAATTGAAACCATGTTAAAAAAAAAGCTATCAAAATCATTCATAATTATAATATATTACATCCTACCCATTTGCTGTATAATAATACATATATAAGCTTTCAAAATATCTGTAAACGAGAGTTGTACATAGTTGCTTTTAAAATTGTTAATAATAAAATTAAACATAATTTCATTTTAAATCGAAACATGGATATTCATAGTCATAATACTCGTAATAAAGCTAACTTCTATTTGCACTTATTCAGAACAAACAACCAAAAGAATAATTGTGTTTATAATTGCCTAAAAATTTTTAATGAATTACCAAATGATATTAAAGATACAGAAAATATTTGTCTGTTTAAAAAAAAAATTTTGGAATTCTTATTTAAATAACTATATACTTTTTTATTATAATTTTTATGTTCACTTTATTTCTATTGTATATTTTAATTTAAATTTTGATTTTGATTTATTGTATATTTTGTTTTATATAATATATGTTTTATTTTTTTTTTTATTTTACTATACGTCCTCATAGAAAACAAACTTTTTTTGATTAACTTTGTTAAATTTAACTAATAAGGCCATACAGCTTATGCTAAGGCCTATATCCTTCATATTCTCACCTAATTGGTTTCATATACTTATGTTAATGAGGTCAATATTTATTTTTTATAAATCACATTGTAAAATTATTGTTAAGTTAAAAGGTAAATAAATATGAATTAAATAAAAAAAAAAAAAAAAAAAAAACCTTCTGTTTTATATGAAATTAATGAATATTCCATTGTATTCATTTCCACGTCACGTGCTATGATTGCAGAAATACATATTGCACATTTCAATTTTGATTTCAGCCTATATACAACAAAGCCAGCAATATATTCTACAATATGTTCAGCACAAGCAGAAAGTGGTTGAAATTCTTCTACATTTTCTTCAAATTCAGATTCATTAAATCCATCGTTGTTTCAAACCATCGTCTTTTGGGAAACTACAAACATATATATACATTTTTTAAAATTATAAAGTCCAATATATTCAAAATAAATATTTAAAATGGTATTAAAAAAAAAAATTTCTTTGTCCGGATATTTAAATTATCCTAATACTACACTGTTTTGTTTAGAAGTTTTTAAAAATTCAAAAGATGTAAAATATAATACTTACATATGTAAAGACACGTAATTTTCTTTTTCCAAATGAGACTTACAGCCTGGAATGATACAAGTTTTCCTTTTACGTTCCATTTTTCCTTAAAATTTGTAATTTTTTAACAATTTATAATAAAAATCAAAAATTTTGTTGACTTTTTTTAATATTTATTTGACAACAAAAATTTTTATTTTTTCCTACTTCATTGCTAGTGTTAGTACTTTTTAAAAATTTCATATATTACACACTACTGCTACATTTTCAATATTTCATGAATGATTATTTTTTTTTTTTCAAATTATTTAACAACAATACTTTTCTGTATAATAATAGAATACGGTAGTAAAGTGAAAGAAAGTTTAAATTAAAAACATTGTTATTTTTATTAAGATTAGATTTTGATACCTTTTATTTTATTCATACTCAAAGATTTTACTAATTTTCTATTTAAAAAAACTATATTGGCCTAACACTAAAAAATTTTTTTTTTGACATAAATAAACCAAACAGAAAGAGAAGTACTAAACAAATATGGACAAAATGTTTGTATTTTTGTATGGGATACTCACTTCCATTTAATTCTAATTCGTTGCATATTATATTCCCAACCGATTGGGAAAATTTGAGAGGTCTG
Organism: Argyra leucocephala; assembly: GCA_963942445.1. Classification (NCBI taxonomy): domain Eukaryota; kingdom Metazoa; phylum Arthropoda; class Insecta; order Diptera; family Dolichopodidae; genus Argyra; species Argyra leucocephala. The sequence continues at coordinate 38,744,658 of OZ012682.1, read as the reverse complement.
ATGCTTAACTGCTCAACAAATTTTTTTCAGTAAAAAGTAATGTTTATTGTTTGATACTAATATTAAAAATAAAAATAAAATGGATGCATGTGCAGCTATTTATTTTAGCGATAGGGAAGAAGGAGAAAATAGGGTGCAAGCACTTCAAAGAAGAGCCCTGAAGGATAGATCCAATGTACTAGAAATTTGGATGAGCAGTCATAAAATTTACCATTGTTTCGAACTGCGATGGTCTTGTAGTTTATATTGACCTAAAATATTTAACTTGATTTTTATTTATATACCAAAACAAAATAAAACTAAATTTGGTAATAGATAAATTAAACTAAATTTAATTACTTAATAAAAAAAAGAAATCTAAATATAATTACTTTTTATATTTTTAACATAAAATATTTATATTTTTATTTACATTAATACGCTTTTCTATTTTTTTTCTATTTAACAACTCTATCACATATATAAGTTTTGAAACAAAATTTTTAAAATAGTTTTAGTATCTGAAAATAAATTTTTGCTAATAGAATCTTGCCTCAATCCTTATACAAATTTAATTTGATCAAAATTTTTATACTATACACGACGCATTTTAAAAAAAAAATTTAGGAGAATAAACTCATTTCGAAATAAATCTCTGTAAAGTAAATTCAAAACGACTAAGAATGGACCCCGCTTTCTAAAAATTTATTTTATTAATTTCAGCAGTATAGTATCCTTTTCAAGGAATACCATTGAAATGGGAACAATCTGTACACATAACGTATAGATAACAAAAAAAAAGTTCAAACTGGATAGCGCAATAGGTAGAGTGGCTGCCTTTCCATTAAAAGGTCCCAGGTTCCAGGTACAATTCCCGACTACAACAATATGACTCATAGGTTTGATTTTTAGAGTTCGAGTAGTCGAGTATCCCTTTTCATTGGGATCAAATAAATGACATGAGAGTATAATTTGGTAACGACATAAATAAACTGGAATTAATTATGCCATTTAAGAATGCTTAGTTCCAGACTATAGTAATAGTTTTCCACATTTAATGATATGATATGCCAAAAAAAAATTAATAAATTAATAATTGACTAAAAAAATATTTAATATAAAATTAATGGGGGCAAATGTTGGTAACAGGCCCTAGACAGAACACATCCCCTAACCTGTGTCTCTGACAAAATCTAGGAAATGCCTATTGAAAATCGATTTCGTAGGGCGGAAACGGAAATTTCGGTAACAAATGACCCGGCCCTCCTGGTAGAAGAATACAAAAATATTTAATGGCAATGGAGAAAACAAAAAAATTAAATACCCCAGATGGCAGCCCAGTCATACTGGAAAATCCATTCTCGAAAGAGGTCGGTCCTACGGATTCTGGGGAGGACTATTTATGGCTTCTAAGTAACCCTTTTAGCAGAAGTGCTAGAATACAAAGGTCACCATCATCAGGATCAGGAAGTAATGCAAGAAATAGTAAATACTCTATAGATAAAATAGACAACAACTCTAATTTAAAAAGAGAAAACGAAGAACTAAGAGTTAGGATAGACAAAATAGAAATATTACTAGACAACTAAGTAATCAAGCAGAAGAACTAAAAACAGATTCTCAACCAGTTAAATCAATAAAAAATGTAAAAAAAGATAAATCTGTTTGACAACAAAAACAAAAAACATTTGAATTTCCAAGATGAAGTTGTAAGTAAAACAACAGATAAACAAGAGTATTATACAAACGAAGAAGAATTAATTCGTGAAACGTACTGGATTTTAAAATAGAAACCCAGTAAAAAACGAAAAGCCGAGAACTCTGCGGAAATAGAAAACAGGGGAAAAAAACACTGTCACTGGCATCGATTCGAAAAAATCGAATATTCAATTAAATATAATAAAATACCCGGAGCCTGAGAGAATTACAAAATGTAAACCTCCACCGGTAGTCTTAAGTAGTATTAGTGATTACAACCCAGTCAGAAATATACTAATAGAAAAAAACATCAAATACGAAGCTAAAGTGCTAAACAACAAGCAGTTAAGAATAAATGTATCTAATGAAGCAGACTACAAAAGCTTAACCAAAACAGTCAACGTAGATAAGTTTCAATGGCATACTTATGAGAATAAACTATCTAAGCCAATCAAAGTAATAGCAAGAGGTTTGCATCCATCGTCTTTACCTGACGATATAGTTGAAGAACTGAAAAACAGGCAATTTAACATTATCGCAGCGAATAATATTAAAAAAATGTCACAGGAAAAGAAGAGCATATTATAGTACCACTTCCACTGTTCATGCTCTTTTTCGATTGAAATGAAGAGAAGAAAAAAATTTATGATATTAGACATATTCAAAATGTAAGAGTTAATATCGAATCTCCAAGAAAAAGTAGAGCCATTCCCCAATGTCGGAAGTGTCAACGCTATGGACATACCACGAAATTTTGCTTTCGAATAGCATTATGCGTCAAATGTGCTGGCAATCATTTAACAAAAGATTGCGCTAAACCCAAAACAACTGCACAGAGATGTTCTAACTGCGGGGAAGCCCATCCAGGAGCTTAAGGAAAATCTACAACCAAAAAAGTTCACATCAAGCAATGTAGTTAAAGGTGTCACATATGCTAACATGGCGAGCCAATTTAAACCAATAAATCATCAAACACCGCTTAGAAGTGGTAAAAAAAAATAATACTCCAAAAAAAATCCAACTGTTAAATACTGAAAATAACAACATTGACTAGAAAACAATGGAAAAAGTACTAGGGATGTTAGACAAAATCACTAATAGATTGGATAATTAAGAAAAAAAAGTACTGAAAAGTATCAAGAAACACCGTGTAGAAAAACAAAATTAATAACACAAAGGGTATAAAAATCTTAACTTGCAATACCAATGGTATTCTCAACAAAAAAGTAGATTAGAAACTGTATTCAAGTTAATGGACATAGATATTTGCCTCATATCTGAATGCCACAATTGCGAACAAGTGAAGGTTCGGGGTTACAAAATTTATTATCCTCTGCATCCGGATAATCCAGCACAAGATGGCAGCGCAATTATCATCAAAGATAAAATTAAACATTACGAGCTTTGTAAAATAGGAAACAAGGAAATGCAACTTAGTGTGGTAAAAATAACATCTACAAATCAAGATCTACAAGTAGGAGGATACTGTCCGCCCAATTATGTCATTAAGAAACAAGTTTTTAAAAAAATGTTTCAACAATTAGGTAATAGATTTATCTTAGGAGGTGATCTAAATGCTAAGCATATTGAGTGGGGATCCAGGATACCACTGACGAGAGGAAGAGAGCTCAGGCAGGCAATTAGAGAAGCAAACTGCTTATTTCATTCGACAGGTAAACCAACATATTGGCCAACAAATATTAACAAAACCCCTGATCTAATAGATTTCTTCATAACAAAAAAGATATCAGCTAACTAATGTCGAAGAAAACCATGATTTAGATTCCGATCATTCAGCAGTAATTTTAAGTTTATACGAAACTATTGTGAAAAAAGCTGTAAAACCGTCTCTATGCAGCGCACTTACAAATTGGTGCAGTTTCAAATCAAATCTGGAAGAATGTATAGATGAAGATACGTTGATAAATACGAAAGAAGAACTGGAAGTTGATGCGGAAAAATTCACGAGTGCTATCCAGAATGCAGCATGGTAAAGCACTAAAACCAGCAAATTCAGAAAAGTTGGGCATAACCTACCCAGAAATATAATAGAAAGGATAAAAGTCTAGAAGAGCTAGAATAAAGTGGCAACAAACACGTGATCCAGCAGATAAAAATAATTTCAATTCGGAGTCTCTAGAGCTAAAACGGGAAATAAAGAAGCTGAAACAAGAAACAATGCAGAACTACTGAGAAAACCTCTCTGCTACTAAAGAAACTAAATATTCACTTTGGAAAGCAACCAAAAAACTAAAAAATTCGATCGAGCATTCAGCTCCACTTAGAAAAGGTGACGGATCATGGGCACGTAGTGATAAAGAACAAGCAAAAACTTTCGCTGATCACCTCTTTGAAACGTTTATGCCAAACAACATAGAATCTGATTTAGACATAAATCAAGTATAAGTTATTCAAGCAGATAGCAGAATAACGATTATCACGCGAAGTGTATTAATAAAGGAAATCAAATGTCTAAAATCCAACAAGGCTCCAGGATTTGATTTAATTACAGCTGATATCTTAAAACAACTACCGCTAAAAGCTTTGTCAGTTCTAACAAAAATAATGAATGCAGTGCTCAAACTAAAATATGTCCCGAGTCCTTGGAAAGTAGCAGAGATTATAATGATTCATAAGCCAGGAAAATCCCCGAATCAGGCCAAGTCTAACAGACCCATTTCACTGGTTCCAGTTATCTCCAAATTATTTGAGAAATTACTGCTTAAAAGATTACAACCAATAATAGAAAGTAGAAGCATCATACCAAATCACCAATTTGGGTTTAGAAAACAACATTCAACTGTTGAACAAGTCCATCGAATAACTGATGTCATCGAAAAGACACTAGAAGAAAAATGTATCTGCTCTTCAGTGTTCCTTGATTTTTCACAAGCTTTTGATAAAGTATGGCATGAGGGACTTATTTTCAAGCTGCACCGTAATCTACCCAAAGCCTATGTCGAGGTAATAGCATCTTACTTCGCAAATAGAGTATTTCATATTAAGGAAGGAGAAGATTACTCTATGCTAAGCAATATGCATACAGGAGTACCACAAGGGAGCATTCTGGGTCCCATTCTATATTTACTCTACACCAGTGATATGCCAGAACTAGAAGATGAAACGATGGCAACTTTTCCAGATGATACTGCAGTGTTAGCGGTTGGTAATAATATAAACGAAGCAACAAATAAACTGCAACAAGCAAACAACAAAATCTCCTTATGGTGCAAAAGGTGGAGAATTAAATTAAACGAATAAAAATCCACACATGTTAATTTTACAAACATAATAATAAAGTCGCCCATAGCGGTCCCAATAAACAATGTCATCATACCACATCAAAATTCAGCAAAAATATCTTGGTATGACACTTGATGCAAAGCTCAGATGGAAAGAACATGTCAAGAAAAAAAGACAAGAGTTAGAACTGAAATACAACCAACTGTATTGGCTAATTGGGCGGATATCTTCGCTTTCAACATATTACAAAGTTTTGATTTACAATCAAATATTAAAGCTAGCCTAGGCATACGGTATTCAAATATGGGGTTGTGCAAAACAACTTCATATTCAAACTATCCAAACGTTCCAAAACAAAGTGTTGCGAAACATTGTCAATGCTCCCTGGTATGTTCGCAATGCTGACATTCATAGAGATCTGAAGATCCCTATCATAAAAGACGAAATCAAAACACTGGCAATAAGCCACAAAATTCGTCTTTCTCAACATGTTAATACTGAAGTTTTACGCTTAGCTGACAGTCAAAACTTTGTTTTTTTTTCTCCTATTACTCCCCGTGTGAGCATAGGGCTTCGATAGTGAACCTCCATTCCTCTCTGTTGAGTACTGCTTCCTTAATATCGTCCCAGGTATAATTGTTGATTGTTAATTCTTGATCAATTGTGCGTCTCCATGTGTTATATGTTCTGCCGGGTCTCCTTTGTCCTTGTGGGTTGTGGAAACAGTTAAGGAAAAATATAGAAGATCGTCATATTGTACAGCAATTCCACCTATTTTAAAATTGACTAAATATCTTTCGTTTTGTTTCGACTATTTTCAAAAAGTGGCATTGCATAATTTTGTTTCGACCATTTTTATTTTGTTTCAATCTTTTCAAAATTGGTACGACATATTTTGGTATTGCGTAAGGTTGAAACGCTACTTTTTTTACATTTGATACGATCAAATTTTGGCGATTGAAAAATAGTTGACGCTCTTAGGTAAATTTAAAAAAAATAATAAATTAATACATGATTTTTATTGGAATATTTATTTTAGAAACGCACCGAAATAAAAATTTCAATAAAATGAAGAATTAAGTAAATTTATAATGATTTTCTTTCAAGAAAAAAAATGTTCACAATAAAAAAAAAAAAATTTTGGTATTATTATTAGCTTTTTTTACTTGTATCTAGTTGCAATTTCTTTTAGTTCCATTTTTTTTTTAAATATTAATTTCTAGCAGTAATTTTTGAAATTTTAACGAAACTAATCAAAAATGGAATTATGTAAAGTGTTTCACTGTTTTTTCGAGTGTTTCAAAATAAATTAACGTTTCAAATTACGTAATGTCATCCAAAGTTTGTTTCGACCGAAATGTTTGAAACAAGGGATGGCATTGTGTAATTTGAAACGTCGTTTTGTTTCGACTATTTTCAAAAAGTGGCATTGCATAATTTTGTTTCGACCATTTTTATTTTGTTTCAATCTTTTTAAAATTGGTACGACATAAATTGGTATTGCGTAAGGTTGATTATATATAAAAATTCCAATAAAATGAAAAATTAAGTAAATTTATAATGATTTTCTTTCAAGAAAAAAAATGTTCAGAATAAAAAAAAAAAAAATTTTGGTATTATTATTAGCTTTTTTTACTTGTATCTAGTTGCAATTTCTTAAATATTTTAAATATTAATTTCAAGCAGTAATTGTTGAAATTTTAACGAAACTAAACAAAAATGGAATTATGTAAAGTGTTTCACTGTTTTTTCGAGTGTTTAAAAATAAATTAACGTTTCAAATTATGTAATGTCATCCAAATTTTGTTTCGACCGAAATGTTTGAAACAAAGTTACACAATGTTGTCTACTGGCAATTACTTAATTTTTTTTTATTAAATTTTCAAGAATGTTTTTGTCTTTTCCAATTCTGTTCCTAATTTCATGTACAAACGATTCTTCCTTCCATAATGCTAAATCGTTTTTCTTTTTAATTTTTGCTTATTGTTTTAGTGAACTTGAACTTATGGGTTTTAAGCTAATACTGATTTTAATGAGGGTTTTTTATACTGAGGTACTGTTATAATTACTGTGCAAAATTACCTTACAATATTCTAAAATAAATTTATAGTTTAACTTTTATAGTTTAACTTTAATTTATAGTTTACCTTGCTATATAGCTAATTTTTCTTAAACCTGTAAGTGTTCCGGTTTTTTTTCTACACTACAGGGGTGGCAACACGTAACTTGTTACAAACATGTTGTCACGCTATTTTTGAAAAACGGTAGCACGTAAAATTGTTTCGCCACATTTAATTTTGTTTCGCTACTTTTGGCAGCACGTAACATTTGAAACGCCCATTTTTACTGATCGTCAGAAATGAAAATTTCTGGTATAAATAGTTGATGTGTGTTAAAAAAAAAATTTGCAAAAATGTTTCTTAAATTTTTTTTTTGTTTCAATCCCAAAGTAGCGTTTCAAAGTACATGCTGCCAAAAAAATTTTGTGACGCTGGTGTTTTGTTACAAAAAAAAGCGTTTGTAACAAGTTACGTGCTGCCACCCCAGTATACCAGTAATAAATTAATACACTCATATTATATAGAAATTAAAAGTATTTAATAATGAAAAAGAAAAAAGTTTAAGAATATTTTGTAAAAAAAAAAATATTAATTTTTTTATGTACCTATGTACGTATGTATGTATCAACCTCGATGGCGCAGTGGTTATGTAACAGGATCCATGACCGAGGGTACCCGGGTTCGAACCGGATTGGTGGCGATTAATAAAAAAAAAATCCATCATTAAATTTGTTAATTGAAAATCGAGATTAATCGAATGAAAATCGTTAATTGAGATCGAACCCCTATATATCGAACCCCTAATAAGGTAGCGCCACGTTGTTTCTAGGCAGCGTTAGATGGTTATTCCATCTCCTAGGACAGGTTACTGTAGGCCAATCACCTGCATAATCGGTAAATAAATGGATTCGACATAATGTATGTATTCATTAAAATGAATATTTTTAACGAATTTCGTAGTAATAATAAAATACAATTTTAGCTTAAATAATTTAAATAATTACTATCGAGAATTTCATTTTTATTTTAATATTAATAAAATTATATTAAAAAAATTATAAATTGTTAAACTAATAATGTTTAGCAAAATTAATTGAAAAATAATTTAAATCTGAATATTTCATCACAAGGCAATAAATTTAGAAAGATATATTTATTTATTTATATATGTCTATGCCTATATGTCTATTTATATTTATATGTATGTATATCTTAAACAAAGTTCAAATCCCAGAATAAACTCTGGATAATAAAATTAACACAACATTATAGAAGAACTTTATAAATTAATAAAAATTAATATATTTTTCATTATTATAATTAAAGCAATTTTAGTGCCACTCGCAAACGGCTGTAAACGATACTGCATTACAAATTATTTAATATAAAGTACATATTTATAATACAGTATATAATATGCATAACTAATGAAAATAGTTTTTTTTTTAATTTTTTTTTTATTTTTAAACAATAAATAAATATACATGAGATTATAAAATAAATTTAAATACTAATATTTAATAATCAAAAATAATAAGACTAAAAAAAATTAACAAAATTGCATAAATATATACATATATATATATATATATAAAATACTTTTGATCAAAAGCCTGAAAATTCTTAAATCATTTTTAAAAACTCATTGAATTTTAACAAAAAAAAAACTCTTCTGAACCCAACTTAAACTTAGAATTTTAAAAATACAAAAAGAACGATTATCAGTAAATAGTTTTATTAAAATAGTAATTTTACTACATATTGTCATATATATGTATAGACGTATTTAAATTTAAAATAAAATTTTAATTTTAAATGAATTTATTTTTATAAATCTTAAATTAAAACAAAGATTTATTAAATATTTATATGATTAAAGGGTTATAAAAAACACAAAATTAACATAAGTATATTGAGGTTTTTAAAAAAAAAATAAACCTCATAAGAGGTTTTTTTTTCGTTCTAATTATGACATTTTTACAATATTTTATAGTAATATACTTATAGTTCAATTCAAATTGTTCTTATATATATATATATACATACATATATATATATATCATTACATACTGGTATATATTTTAAAATTATAAATTTAAAAAATCACAAAATATATTTTTAATTTCAATTTAGTACATTTATAATTTTATCTTTTAAAAATAATTTAAATTTATTTTATGAAACGTCAAATGCCTAGGATTTTCAAATGAATTTCAAAAATTAATTTACTTATTAATATTTTGGTAAAAATTTCATTTTGGACTATATTAGTTCATTTGTTTTCCGTTATTTGTGAAGTATATGGAATATTAATTCAAGTATAATTGGATTATTTATTTCATACAATGTTGCTTGCTTATGAAGTATTGGAATTAATTCATTATCCAAGGCATTCATATATAATGGTGCCAACTTGAAATTTTTACTACCAGATTCATAACAAACCTAAGATGTAAAACAAAAAATAAAATTGACACAAAAAATTAAATAGTTTTCTTTTTTGTATTCTTACATTATCTTGATGAAGTGTAACTCTTAAGCCAATTTTGAGACACCCACTTGCTGCCAACAAATCTAATAAAGGTACCAGGGCTGTAGAAGCACTTCGTGCAATTTGTTCCGATATTTTTGAAATATCAATGGTTGTTTTTCCATGAATTGTTTTTTCCTTTGACTAATTAAAAAAAAATATTTTATAATTAAAATTAAAAATTTGAATATTTTTATTTTAATTAGGACAAAAACCTGAATTAAAAAAACTTCGGTCCATCGTACTACAAAATTAGAATTTGAATAATTTAATCCAGAATGAACTCGAATACTTGAAATACCATCTAAGTTTTTATCATCTATAGGTGATTTAACTCTAAATTAAAAAATGCTAATATTATTTGTGCAAAAATAAAAATTTTAAAAAAAAATTTACCCTATATTAAATTCAGTATCATCATCAATCCATTGAATAGAAACCATTTCTGTTTGGGATTCATCTGCATCAATAGGGCCACATCTAATATCTACATCATTCATATTTTTTAAATTTTTTCGTATTGATTGCATTTTCTGAGAAAGAATATGTACCATCAACCCATCTTCAACTATACTACATTTTCCAGATAGCCCGCTGTTTGTTTTTAAAGCCCCGTTAAGTACGAGGAAACTAGCACCAGTTACTAAAAAAGTAAATAAAATGAATTTGATCTTTATAAAAATATTTACATAATAATTTACCTCTTCGAGGTTGTCCCTGTATATTAATTGCTTGTGTCGAATATGTATGAGTATCAGGACAATCTGATTCTAAATTTTGTATACAAACTAAATGACCATCAGCATTTTTTGAAAAATTACCACCCAATGCTAAAATATGATCACTTGAATTATTCATTGCTTTCACAATTTGATCATGACGATTTTTTGGTATTAATACGCTAGTTTTACGATCTTCCATATGTATAAACATTCCCTTTATAATTGGAATTGTATATGAATAATTCCGAAAATCCTTAAATAAATAAAATATTTCTTTATTAATTAAATAGAATGATAATATATATTTATTTTTCAAATTTATATTTTATGATTACATACAGCAAGAAAATTAATAATAGTTTGAGCAATTTCAGCATAAACTGATTTTCTTGCTCTTATTGATAAATGTGGACTTGGATAGTAACGAAATTGTGCACCTAAACGTAACATTAAACGTAAGGGGAATATTTTAGCCCATGGAATTTCCCATCGATGAATTAAAACTCCAATTAAAAATGGTGGAGAAGGTAATCTTATTTCTTGTAAACATTGAAATGTTGAACGAATATATAAAAAACCACCATTTGTTGTTGTTTTTGAACCAATACTACTCAGAAAATGCTGTTGTTTTGCTATTGAATATCCTAATTCAGAAATAGGATGCCCTTTGTCAGCATCACGATAAATTTCATTTAAATGAATAAATATATCCTTTGGTATTAAATTACTGTTGTCATATTCTAATAATATTATTATCTCATCTTGACCAACATGGTGCATACCATTTGTTGTAAAATTAATAACAGTTTTATTGACACAGCATGTTACTGATAACAAAAAAACAAAAATTAATAATGTAGAAAATTTCTTTTTTACAACGAATTACTTACATTTAACTATTTTAACATAGACATAAAAATTTCTTTGAACAGCAAATTTTAAACATTCTTTTTGCAATCGATCAATTAAAAGACTATTATTTATAACTTCTTTATAATCATATTCATTAGTTTTAACCAATTTTTCATAAATAGGCGGTAACGCATTAATTGCTTTTGGTATGTATGAATTATTTTCATCACATATGGGTAACATCTTACGTAATATTCTAGGGTTCGCTATAAGATTAAAAAATGAATTTTTCTATTTTACAAAATCTTAAATATTTAATTCTCCATATCTGATTTAATTACTTAATATTTATTTACCTGGTGGCAAATATTCTTTATCAGAATTTTTTCTAGATGAACTATATTGTGAACTATTACTTATTCCACTTTTATCCAACCAATTATTATCCAAATCAGCTAAATCACAACCAGGTCGTATACCATCACTAAAAATAACATTTTTGTCTTTTCGACTTTTAGACAAAGCTCCTTCTCGTTTCAATACACCAACAGGCACCATAACTGATATGGGCTTATTATTAGATACATTTTTTTTTACCTGTTCGAGTGGTGGAATTGTTGAACAATACTCCATTGGATTATTTGGATTTGGGGATCTAGTTAAAATATTATTTGAATTGTTTTGAATGCTAGTTATATTATTAATATTTGTAGTATTTATATGAGAGTTAGAAAGCACACCACCGACAGCACCCAATTCTGATATAGATTCATTCAATAAATCATCATTATCAACATTATTTCGCATACTATTATTTATTATTAAATGGCATTGTACACAAACTCTCACTTCATTATCATTGCCCAAGAATTCTAATTTGGCTTTTTGAGAGCAACATAATGAACAAAGTACATGACCGCATGCTCTACAATGGTGTCGACGTTTAATAATCGAAAATTTTACTTTGCATTGCATACAAAAAGATGCTTCACTATCTGGTATCCAAAATGGTGGTACTTTTCCTAACTGATAATTTTGACTTCGTGATGGCTTTAGAACAGATTTTGTAATATTATCTGTATCTTCGTCATCGATTACATCATTTATTTTACCTGTTTCAATTGAATTACACAAATTACTACCATTTCCTTCAATTTGTTGATTAGAAGATGATGATATTACTGGTGATGAATCTTGAGAACGACTCACTAAACTTGTACTCAAACTTGTTATTGCAGATGCTGGTGGTGTTTGTCCAGCAGTTCCATCCAAATTTAAATTATCAATTGTGCTATCTTCAGGCATTGATACAGAGGCACTTGTTGATAATATTTTTGAATTAGTTATTGATAAATTAAGAACATTTGGTCTTTTTGGTTGACTTTGTTCTCTTGTTGTATTTTCAATTTGTTTTCTATCTGTATAAATTTCAGTTAAAACAGATGAATCCTTACTTTCGAGTTTTTTAGTTTCTCCAACTATTATTTCACTAAAATCGTGTTCTCCTTTATTGTTATCAATTACAAGAGAACTATTGAATTTATTTAGTTTATTCTCATTCCTGTTTTCAGTATTATTAAAAATCAATCCGCTATCATTTTCAATAACTCTTAAATCATTTTGTGATTGTGAGTCAGCAAATTCAATTGTTGAAGCTTGTGAAAAACTATCTGCATTTAGAAAATTATCATCATCTACTGTTTTAATATTCATTTTTATTTCTTCAATACTTTCATAATCCTGCACCAATCGACTCGATATTTCATCTTTAGTTAATCTTGAATTAGTTTGGGAAATTTTCACTTTTTCTAAAGATTGTAAAGTTTCGTTAGTTTTGTCCTGTTCACCGCCAGATTCACTTAATCCTTTTGAAATAGATGCATTACCAATTTCTTTTATATTCTGTGATTCTATATTATCATCTATTAATAACTGTTTGTCTTAAAAAAAAAAATTTTAAATAATAATTGACTAAAGATATTTTAAATAATTATATAATTAATGACAATATACCTTTTAAAACACTATTGTTTTGTATTTCATTATCTATATCCTGTAACATACTATCTAATTCGGTATCAGAAATTTCATCCATGGTGGAACCAAAGGTAATTGGAAGCTGATCAGCTTTTTGGGTAGGTTTATGCTTTCTAAATTCAGTTTTTTCATATTTGTTAATTGAATGTTGATTACTATCTTCAGATTTATTTTCAATTAAATAATTTTGTTCATTCTTATAATTATTTGATGTATCTATGTTGTTGTCACAAATACTAACTTTATTTTTATTATTTATATCACTATTTTTGATTAATTCACTTGTTGTAGGTGTACTTATATCCTCATCAGTAGAAATTTCATCAACTTTCAATTTATTTTCGCCAGGTGAATTTTGTTGTCCATTTTGAGTTTCATTACTAATTTTAAACTTTGATAATTTTGTATATTCAATATTTTTATTATGTTCAATAGATACTTCCTCCGGTTGAATCGATGATAATGAATTTTCAATATAAAGACTTGAATTTGATATTGATGATAAACCAACTAAATCAATACTGTTTTGTCCATTACTATCTTCCAAATTTTCATCATCTCCTATTTTTGAAATATTTATAGATTTTTTTTCAGTTTTATTTAAACCGATTGTATTTTCTGATATTTGATAGGTTGTTTGTAAATTTGATTCTGTTCTCTCGTTAATATTTTTTGATGGAATAGATAGTTCATCTCTTTCATATTCTCCTAATTCATTAATATCATCATCTGGTACACAATCTGTCGAAGATGGTGAACGTGGTGATGGCCCAGATGAAAAAGATGATGGTGATGATGTAGTTATCGAACTTGTTGAAGTAAGACCATCACAACTATCATCATCATCCATTATTTTTGTTAATAAATCATCATTATGAAACTTAATATTGGAATTTGTTTTAATTTCAATATCAGATAATAATTTTTTTCTTGCATTTGATAAATCAACATCATCTGGCAAATTAAGTTTTTGTGTTTGACAAATAACATTATTATCATCAGAATTTTCTATGAAAAGAAAAAATAAAAAAATAATATGTTTATCGTATAATTATGAAGAAAAAATGAAACTCACTATCTCCATTAGTTATATTACAATTTGAAGATAAATATTCATTAAGATCATTTTCAGCTGAATTAATTTGATTGATACCAACACGTAAACTTTCTACATCTCTACGATATTCATCTAAACTATTAAATACTTGTGAGACGGCTACAATACGATTACAGCTACCATTAGTTTTGTTGGATCGTACATTACTATTTGAAGTTTCAAAAGAATTAAAATTTTTAACCTCTGCAGCATTATTTGAACTCAAGGAGAATTTTCCTTGTGTTGATGAAGGAATATTATCTTGTTTATTAATAAGTTGGTTAGTTGGAACTATAGTATTTAATTTGCTTTTCTGAAATTTAGAATAACTAAGATCTTCTGATGGTAATTGAATGATAGAATCATTTTTCATCTTAGATTCATCAACATTTTTTTTTGAATTTTCATCAAAGGTCACTGCTTTATTTTCGTCCACAATTTGTTGTGATTTTGATAATACTTCGTTTTCATCAAGTTCGAGATCATCTAACACTTTGTCAATATCGACCAAATCCATTATGATAAATTAAATATTGAACTTAAGGTTTAATTTCTTCATTAGAATAGATTGAAATTAATGTTTTTATATATTTTGTTTTTACTTTGTTATTAATTTAAAAATAAAACTTAGATAATTTATACAATCACAAAAATTAAAAAAAAAAAAATAAAAATATATTTTTAATATTTTTTATTCTTGATAACTGGGATTGACAAAAAAAAATAATTTACGTATTATTCAACTGACAAATATAAATATTGCAAAATTGGTCAGTTCTTTTTTTTATTTTCTTTACTTCAATTATTATTACACTATGATAAATTCTATCTGAATGTATATACATTGAAAATTAAACACAAATTTAATTTATTTATTTTGTACCTTTGAATAGAAAATAATTATTCCTCACAAGAAATATTTCATTTTATTAACTATTGTAATTTTTTTTTTGACAATTAATAAAAACAAATCTTATTCTATCTGCAATATGACTTTTATATTTTCAACTCGAAAGTTAGTTGAGATGATAAATTTAAAACTAACTATCCTTCAAACATTTGCTTAATTTTTTTTTGTAAAAAGTGAATTTGACATAAGTCACAGAAGCTTCAAGGGTTATGACATCTAGCGGTGAAAATAGAACCTAAAAGAACTTATTAGAAAAAAAATTGGACATCGCAAATAGAAAAAAAATTATAAGAGAGATTTGTCTGGTTTCTAGTTGGTTCTTGGTTACAACAAGTTACAAACTTACAACCTCTGCACTTTATAGTAAATATGATTATTGTAGATCTTTAATTAATTCCATTGACATCAGAGGTACACCCTCACTGATTACTGAAAAATCCGACCGACAACCGACGCTTTCACTCCGTGTTTTAATACCCTTTAAAATGACACAAAAAATGACACAAAAAAATGACACAAAAACTTCTTCCCTTGGTACTCCGATATTTTAGAAGTAAAAATTGATACTATCGGTTTTGTTACTCGATTAGTTTATTTACTGAACTGGCCCTCATATCAAACAGAAGTAAAAGCACTGAATTTTTTAGTTATGATGCATGGAAACAAAACACCTAGAAATAATACTTGACAGTAAACTGTCATGGAATCCTCCATAGATTACATAAACAAAAAGCTAACAGGGCCTTTTTTGCATGTCAAAATATATTTGGAAAAACATGGGGATTATCTCCACAGATGACTGTATTGCTCTACAAGTCTATAATAAGACCTATAACATCTTACGCGACATTTGTATGGTGGCCAAAATATAATAGACGAAAGCATGTGCTAAGCTAACAAAAATACAAAGAATAGCATGCCTTGGGGATACTGGAGCACTCAGAACGTGCCCTACCTTAGCTCTGGAAAAAATTCTGGAAGTCCTACTGATTCATCTTTACTTGATGAAGACGGCAGGAATGACAGCAACAAGGCTGCATCTAACAAACAATTTCAAACACAAAAGACCAGGACAAAGCATGATCCTGCAGAAAATTAAACTAGGAACCGAAATAATCGCAATGTCAGACTATATGACAAAAGCAATTGATTGTCGCAGGATCTTCACCGTACGAATACCTAAAAGAGAAGAAGTCGAAGGTGTAATAAGAGCCTTACCTCCAGGAGCTTCAGTATGGTATACTGATGGCTCAAAAATCGGGGAGAAAACCGGTGCCGAAGTATTTGAACCCAGGTTCAGGTTTAGCGCAGCCCTTGGCACATATCCCAATGTCTTTCAAGCTGAAACCTATGCATCGAGGTATCGGCATCACAGTGCAGTAAAAGAAGGCATAAAGGTGTCAATATATACATAATGTCAGATAGCCAAGGTGCAGAAAAGGTTTGGCTTCCCCAATTTTTAAATCAAAGCTTATCTAGCTGTTACAGAAGTTTAATAAAGAAGGAAACAGAATCACTCTTATGTGGACTCCAGGACATGAAGGAATACAAGGCAATAAAGTGGCAGATATCCTTGTAAAAACAGGTGCGAAGAGCCAGATCTTGATACCAGAGCCAAGTAGTGCTCGTTTAAACGCCCACCTACAAGGAATTGTTTCCAAGTGGGAATCCACAGAATCCCAAAACAAATGGTTGTTTTTCAAGCTAAGTATTCATAGATTGAATCAGATAATCAGGGAGACTACATTCGATGTCAGAATACTAACATAGTTTATCACATGTCATGGCCCATTCAGCAAACATCTCTTCAATATTGGTAGATCGAGCACAGACAGATGTAGATTCTGCTTAGAAGAGGAGGAATCCTCCTCCCATATTCTATTTGATTGCGACGGTATAGTTCGCAAAAAATACAAAAACTTCCAGGGATACAAATCTCCTGATTTTGAACTTGACATCAACGCAATAATAGCGTTTATCAAGGACATAGACCTGCAATTCTAAAATGGACGGGGAAGTACAATAGATCTTAAGAGGTCGCGGTTACTTAGAACTGCCACATTTCTCAAAGAAAAACAAAAAAGGCAGTTAAATCTTTCAATTGTGATTCAATTAAAGCATTTTTAATTTTAACATTTTCCCAAAAAGTTTTCGGGTAATAAAATTTTGAAAGCAAAGCATCGCTATTTAATGTTTTTATTAAAAAAATTATGAAAATATTCGTTTCAATACTTAAATATACCATTTTGAGCAATTCTGGAAAATCTTGTACCATAATTGAAAAACCTAGAAAAAATGTACCACTTTTGGTACAATTATACCCAAGTGGCAACACTGTCTGACCAGTATGAGCTGCAATGCAATGTCTATTACTACAATTTAAATTTAAATTATTACCGCGGAGAAGATAAGTTTACACTAACAGGCAACAGCAACCAGCTGTTGATGTTGATGGTTTATTTAGCTAAAAACTAGTAAAATTGGTACCTAAAATAAGGAAAAATATTTAAATCTTGCCAGCCCCACCTGCACGTATAATATCTCAACAACAATCAACTCTAGATTCAAGTCCACCATCAAAAAACAATGTATCAAGCACAAGAAAAAAAATGTATTACATCAAATAACTCCGATCCAATTCATTCGGGTGGAATAGATTAAAAAAATTGCCATTTTGCTACTTTAATACAACATTCAACATCATTTTCAAAACATTTAGGAGATTTGTCATAAGCTATATTTTGTTTTGCATTAACACCTGAAAAAGCAACTGAAATTCAAATCAAATCGTGATACTTACTGTATAAATTGAGCACACAATTCAAGTACAATTACGTTTCTGTTTATTAGAAAATGAAACGGTATGCGAATTAAAAGGTTGTTTTCCCAAAGTTTATTTAAAGTAAATAACATAGTGTAGATTGCCGATTCAAAAATTTTCAAATGGACCAAATAAATGGTGAACTAAAGTGACCACCGCGAAAACGAATAATGTTGAATTTGAGTGGTGCCTAGAGTGGGAAAGATTGAAGTCTGTTTAAAAGGTCTTCGGAGCACTGAAATCGTACAATTTTAGTTTATGAATATTCTAAGTTAATCAAAATATGAAAATTTAATTCTAGAATGCTTAAGAAGAGCAAAAGAAGTTTTTGTTGAATTTTGATTTTAAATTATCCTATGAATTCTAAAAATATGAAATTTTATATGTTGCAGAGAACTAAATTTTTCCCAATTTTGATTGGGAATCCAAACTTGGACCTTTCACTTGAAAGTCGCAGGTTCGATTCACGACCTCTACAAGCATCCCTAGTGTGTCACCTAGTGTGTAGTGAAATATCCGACCGACAATCGATGCTGTCACTCCGTGTTTTAATACCATTTTTTAAAAAAAAGTTGAAACAAAAATTTTTCCCTTGATGCTCCGGCATTCGAGAAGTAAAAATTCATACCATCGATTTCGTTACTCGATTTATTTATTGCACTGGCCCTCATATAATACACTAATTAATAAAGTATGTAAATATAATATGTGATGTATAAAAAAAAATCATATTTCAAATTAAAACTAGTATTCACGGGTTTTCAATTTATTTAAAATTATTATTTTTTATTTACAATTTGAATTGTAATAATATATTTTATTTAAGAAACAAATTTCTTCACACAAAATGTAAAGATATTAAACACATTTTTATATTTTTTTATTTAACTGATCATTTTAGGATAACTGAAATAAATACATTTTCATTTGAATAAATACGCAGATTTATTCCGTTAAGCTGCTTTTGCAGCTGATAATGTTTTTGATTTTGGTGTTGTTTTTGATGATATTGAATTATCATTTCCAGCATCTAATTTTTGTACACGATTTTCGCTCACACAATTAATAAAAGCTGCAACTTCTTCAGAACATTTAAGTGGTTCGCCACAATTAGCACGAAAACATGCAATCAACTGAATTTTTAAATCTTGTACAGAAGATAATTTATTACTAGGTGATAATGGTGATGTTGAAAAACGTTTTTTGACATCTTCGACAACAGCTGAATATTCGTCTTCCATTATTTTATTTGTTTTATTTAAATTTTGTTCCAATTGAGTTAAACGATTTCGCCAATATGCATCAATTTTTTGCAACTCTTGTTCTTTTTGCCGACGTGCTTCCATCATTGACATAGATTGATCAAGATAAATAACGGGCGGTGGTGGTGGGGTTAATGAAGATGGTGTCGTTGCTGCTGATTGAGATGATACTGCTGTTTGATTTTGTATAGTAGTTGGAGCAGATCCTGTTACTGTTGCTTCAGCTTGTTTTTTCGCCTCTGAAATTGTTTTTATTTTTTATTATCCTTCGTATAATTATTATTAGTAACATAAAAAACATCTTTTCTTTTTCATTCTTTCAATAAAAAAAACTTTTGATAAATCAGACATTGAATAAATACATAAAATTTAATGAATCTTTTGTTATGTATAAACATTAAGTAATCAATAACTACTAATAAACTTATTTTATAATGTTTTAATTGCATAATCAAAATGAATATATGAACATTTATTTATGTATTTAATAACTAACCTTTTCCTAAACCAAGTTTTAATCTTTTAACAACATCTTCAGAAATCTCTACAATACCAATTGGAGTTTGATTTTCCATATTTACCGAACGTGGATGACCAGAATGATTTACTCCCATGTTCAAACAATTTTTTTAAATAAATTTTTCATTCAATTAAAATTTAGTCAATAAGTCGAAATTTCTACATTTATACCTATACAGCTTTACTCACTACCTAGTTTTTCCACATATGATTTATTAAGTTGACAATTGACAATTTACGGTACGGTTGTTTGACGTTTGAAATTTTTTGATTTTTTTTAATATTTTTGACAGTTGAAGTATTGGTTCAAATCTTCCTAAATTCACATGCCACAACATTCAATTCAAGCCGGCGTCATAAAGGCCACAAGAAAATGAAAACAAAGAAATTATTATATGAGATTTTTCAGTTCATATACGAATTTTGGAGTGATTCGAAGTTTTTTTTTTTTAATTTATTGGTTTTCAATTAATATATAATAATTGGTTCATTCAATAGCAAATTGTTTTCGATTGCAATAACTTGCAATCATATTTTTTTGTTCAATAACTTTTCAATCACTTTCAATCACGATTTGTAGGGGAGATTTGTGATTGAAACTGATTTTTTTTTGTTAAATAGACGTGATTGAAAATGATATTTTCTGATATTTTCTGATTGCGCTCAGAATTAAAATCACAACCATTGGAATTGAATGTCAAAGTTTAATTTTGAAAGTTATTCTGACGCAATCTATTCGGCAAAAATTAATTATATTTATTTTTTTGAAAAAAGATTTGAGACAAAAAATTGAAAATATTTTAATAAAACATTTTTAAAATTTAAATTCAAATAAAAATTTTTTTAAATTAAGTTTTTTAAAAATTTTTATCCATTTTTTTTATAAACAAATTTTGAAATTTCAAAAACACAAGAATTTGTTCAATAAGAAAAATGGATTGTAAGTGATTGGAAATGATATTTTTTGAACAGGATTTTGATTGGCTACTGATATTTTGAACATTTTGGATTGCTTTTGATTGGGATTGATTGCAATCACATGTTATTGAATGAACATAATATAATAAAACAGAATTTATTTCATCAAAACCAAAAGCTAATTTACATTAAATATTGAAGACTTATCTTAAAAATTTATAAAAACAAAAAATATTAAATATAGTAAAATAATAAAACTAGCCTAGGTAGTTGTTGAAAAAGCTAGGTTCAATTTGTTAACCAAAACTAAGTGACGAAAGAACCTTTAAAGGAAATAACATACATATAATAAAGTGAGGAAAATTAAAAATAAAACAAAATAGAATAATTATAAAAAAAAAAAAATGCTTATATAGTAAAATATAAATGATAATGATGAAAAAATTCAACAAACAAATTAAAATAAAATATGCAAAGAAAAAATCAATGAGAAAAGCAGATTATACAATTAAAAAACAAAAATTCAAATTAATGGATTTAAAAGGTTTTCAATAACGTGATGATCAAAAGAAAGAAGCCATGATTTGATTCCTTTAAGAAATTTGATTTCAACTCTTTCGCAACGAAGATAATCTGGTAAATTGTTGAATAAACGAGGAGCAGTAACATTATAGAAATGACAAAAGTGTGACTTATAAATCATAGGAATAAAAGCTAGATTTCTGGTGTTGTTGACACGTAAATTGTATGTTCCATATAACCTTGTAGTATTATACCCGGAATTGTTAAAAAATGTTTTGAAAACTTTGTAAAATTATAAATGTCTTAGAAGAAGTAAAACAATTTATTAACAAAATTTATTTCTAAACAATTTATTTATTCTGTTATCAAATGTTTAGTCTAAAATGTGATTTAATAGTTATTGTTAAATTATTGTTACTCATATTATATGTATACATATCATATTATACATCCTAAATTCTAAAATTCATCCTATTTAGGATGCTTTCATTACATACCTATAATTTACTTCTTAAAAATAAAAAAAAATACCGGTTTATTTTCTTTTAATTTTATTAAATCAAAAAATATATCAACATACGAAATAAAATCAAAATGTAGGTGAAGAATAAAAAAAAAGCAAATAAAATATATAATTTAAATATACATATATTGAAAAGACTATATTATATTTTAAAATATATTTTAAATAGAAAAACAAATTTGTTTATGCTTATATTAATAGAAAAAAATATTAGCTATGTATAAAAGTTACAATGTTTAATTTTAATAAGAAAAACAAATTTGTTCATGCTTAGATTAATAGAAAAAAAATAAAAAATATGAAAAGTTAAGAAATGAATGTTTAATTTAAAGTGTTTAATTTTTTTTGTTTAATGGATTTAGATGAATTTGATGTGACAAAATTTTTTTGATGAATTCTTTTATCATTATTTTTATTTTTGCAATAATTATTCATCAAAATATTGCACCAAGTTTTTATACATTTTTTAAATATATCATATAAGAAATTTTTTTGTTTACATTTTCCTATGGCCTTTAAAGCGCCATCTTAACAAAAAAAAGTACGAAGTGTTATACCTGTATATTTAGGATGCCTTGGTTGATTGTCAAATAGTGTACTTTATTCTTTAAAAATACCGTACACATATAAATTGTTTTAGCACTATTCTTTCTTTTTTTAGCATTCTTTTTATACCATAAATAATTTAATATCATCTAAATGATTTAATGCTGGATGAACAAAAAATTTCGAATAAAAGTTTTACAACGGGCTTAAAATTTGATTACGGTAGGCCTCTGTCAAAGCATCCTAAATATTTATTCATTATTTCTATTTAGGAGGCCTTGCCTCTGCACACTGGTATTTAATATTGCCTGTTATCTTTTGATTAAAACTTTGGCTGTCATTAAAAATGCCAATGTACACTCACAAGTTTATCCACGTACTTTTCTGATACAAAGCACGCTTTACACGGTACAATTTCTGTACAATACTCTATCAATTTCAATCGATTGCAATATTGGGTGAAAGTATTTACATGAAACAATTTTCATACATTATTGGTGCAATATAGTTTTGAAAGCATATACACAATACAATAAATTATAATAAACAATTTTTTATTCAATGTTGTTATAGTGAAAAGGCTAAAACAAAGTTGATAATTTTTACAAGCCTCAATATCAGTGTCCAAGTCGATAACTGCATCGAATAAGGGAGAATCACCTTCTAAGGTACAATTTCTTTTCTAGAAATTTCTATATCTTTCAAAAATAGCAAAGAGTCATATTACGATAATTGGTTTCATAATCTTCACCACTTCCCGTGGTTTTAGAAGATTCAATTTTTTCATATTCCCTAGAAAATGTGGTTCGCAACTTCGCTATTTTCTTTTTTACGAACTCTTTGTTGGCTTCTGGATGAATTTCTTTGCACATGTTTACTAAAATCTGAAGAGCTTCTTCTAAGAGCTGATTTAAAAAAAATACGAAGAGACTGTTGCACTGTTACCAACTTGAGGAATAAATACGTAAATAAATAAAAAAAATAACTAAAAATAAAACGAAAATAATATTTGCCTGAATTCCCCTAATTTTGTTTTACGATGTGTTCAGCAATTAAAAGTTTACATAGGGAATATTGATACAATATTTAATGAATGCGTCTACATGGAGCAATACTGATACAATATTTATAAAATTTACGAACAAGACTATACAATCATGGAATATTCGTTCAATATTGAATGAAAGCATTTACACGCAACAATAGCTATACAATAGGACTGCATGTTAGCTCGCAAATTTATATAAATTTACGTAAATTTATCCGAATTCCAGTATGTTTACTTTCTTATTTGCTTGCTCTTAAAATTTTTTTTGTGAAATTTAAGAAAATTTAGAGTTTAAACTTTTTGAAGAAATTTGTAAAAATTTGCTGTTAAATTTTTGTTGTTGTTTGAAATGTCAAGCAAATAATTCGAAATAAAAAGTACTAACTTAACCTGAAAACTTATTTATATAACTTTTACTGACAAAAAGATTTTATATGTGGGTTATATTTTTTATTTATACGAAACGTTTCTTTAATTTTTTAAAAATTTAATGCACACTGTACATTTGTCATAAGGTTTTGGCATTTACTTCAAAAAAATTCATAGATTTTGTTTACCTTGTTATGCCTGAAATACATGTGCAAACTGTTCATGAATTGATTTGAATTGAATAAAATTTATTTCGGGCCGCTGAACCTTATTAGGTTTTTCGGGCCATATACTATTTTTTTTTTAACAAATATATACTAAATTTAATCTTAAACAAATTAAATAAATTGCAGAAGCTATGAAATGTAACATAAAAGTAACAATTAAAATAAACAAAAAAAAATGTAAAAATAAACAAATATACTAAATTATGTAAACTGAGAGAGAAAGAAAGAGAGAAAATAAATATAAATAACAAAAACATTTAAATTTCACCGAAGATGTTGATATATTTGGTAAATTGAATAATGCGTTCCAATGACTGCTCGGTGTCCTCAGCGAGAATATTGAACCCCCCGATACAATGTATACTCCTTGCATTTCTGTTGATGAATCGCAGCAAAAATAAATTAGAATGGTGACGTTCAGTGAAATTAACAGATGGATCTGAAATCCAGAGATCTATGGATTTGTTCATTGAACGGTGTGGTAAATGTACCGGTTAATGTATCGCGGTTAATGAAAATGGATTTGAAAAAATTCAAGATACATGGATCTGACTTTTTATATGTAAAAACAACAACAACAATTTTTATGTTGAGTGTTGTTACATCTACTGTAAAAAAAATTAAATGTTTATATTTTTTTATGAAAATGGTTAAATTTATATCGCCATTATTTTTTGAATTAGTGTGAAAATTTAAATTCTTAAGGAAGATTTATGTACATAAATTAAGAGTTATAAAACAAAAATTATATGTATGATAAACTATTAAAAATACTCATTATATTTTCCGGTGATGGCGCTAGTATTGCGGTAAATTCTTGTGGTGAATTGCGTTCAGTAGTCAGATATATGGTACATGGATCCAAAATGGATTCCAGATCTACCAGTTAATGCTACTGAACCCACCCAATGTATGGTTTTACATGGAACCAGTGCGCTTTGATGCAAGATATCTCTCTATTTCTAATTTTTGCTGCGCAGCGGCAGAGCTAACAACACGATTGTAAATATTGTTATTTTACTCATACTAATAAAAAATAAAAATCATAAAAGTTATTTAATATTTACATATTTATTATTGTTTTTTTTGGTAAATAGGTTATAACAAATTTTGTAAAAATTTATTTTAAATTAGTTAATGGAAGAAAAACTAATTAATTTAAGAAAATCAAATGATTTTATTTACAGCAAAAGAAATAAATATTATAAAAATGTTTATTTAAAAGATATATGACAGATAACAAAATATGGGATTACAATTTTTTCAAAAATTATTAAATTAAAACTTTTATTAAACACTTTTAATAACTTTTTCTACTATACAAACAAATTGTATGTGTATCTAATTGGTTGCAATTATCTACATTATTTCAAAACAAAACAATTTTTGACAGATGAAATATGCACATGTGTCTGGTACGCAGATATACTTGAATGTCTGCATGCAGCGATGTATGAGAATTCTGCTCATGTATTTCCAAAACACTAACCTCTTGAACAGAATGAACGCAGCCGTGCGCAACCAACAAAGTTTCTAAATGTCAAAAACGCAACAATTTAACTTTGTGCACAGAATGCAAAACGTTGAAAGCGTTAACTGACATTGTTTTGTTTATTTTTTCTTATAAAATAAACTTTCAAGAAAATTAATAAATGTTAAATATATGTTATAAACTTATAAATTAATTTTATTATATTATATCTGAGCTCTGCCGCTTAATTTTTTAATTTTAAAATTGATTTTATGATTTGATTACATGGAAATGAATATAAACAAAACAATTCAATTTGTATTAATGTTTGAACTACACTACAGTCTTACAATAATTTCACTTTTACATACCCATTCAAATAAAAAATATTTTTATTAGTTGTCAAAGTAGAATTCCTGCGTTGAAGAATAACCTACAATAATTGTAGGCTGTGGTTGAAGTTAAAACTTTTTCAACTTCTGCGCGATGGTTGCGTTGACAACTTTTCATTCTGTGCATTTGCATATGTTTTCATATGTTTCAACTTTCAAAGTAGTATTTCTGCGCGATGACGCTCATTCTGTTCAAGGTATA
Source organism: Argyra leucocephala (assembly GCA_963942445.1). Lineage (NCBI taxonomy): Eukaryota > Metazoa > Arthropoda > Insecta > Diptera > Dolichopodidae > Argyra > Argyra leucocephala. Next base: position 38,718,711 of record OZ012682.1, on the reverse strand, counting down.
AAAGGATATCATCGTGAATTTGATTGCGAATTGCCGTGGATTAAATATGTGTACGTGTAAAGGCCGCCTAATATTTATGTAGTTATTTTCAATTTCATAATTTGAGAAGCGTTCGCGTTTATCAAGCAGTTAACTTTGAAATTTAAAAATACCAATTGTTAAATTAAAAAGATTATTTTTATTACATTTTATTTTCTCTAAAAAATTAAAATTATAGTATTGGATATTTATCTATGTGTTCATGCAACATCAGTTTCTTCAGGGGGAGTTTTTTCCAAAGCTGGAAAATACACCTAATTAACGGTATATGTTGAATCAGTATCAGACTTACCGTTTTTGAATAATAACTGCATAAACTTAAAATTTTGCTTTTAAAAACTGAAAATTTTGTAAAAAACGTTGATTATCTCGAAAAAAATCGCTATTTTTTTTTTTTTTTTATTGTGTTGATGCGCTATATCATCCACTACAACTTTTTCATACACAACTTTCATATCAGACTTGCCGTTTTTCATGTAAAGTCATATAAATAAAATTGTTACAATATTCAACTCTCAGTTATTATTTTTCTTACTAAAACATGGGTTACCCAAATATTAAATATGACTTTACCTGAAATTTTTTTTCGAGATTATCAACGTTTTTCACAAAATTTTCAGTTTTTAAAAGCAAAATTTTAAGTTTTAACCAGTAAACCGCACAAAATTATTTACATCACAGATAATATTTTTTACTCTTTGTAAGTAAATTAACTTAGTATACTATACTCTTACATAAATAACTTTAATTAACTAATATTATTAAATTAAACTCAAGTTTTACCGTTATTTCGAGGCTTAATCTACATTTATTTAGTATACTTTGCAAAATTTAAATAAACAATTTAACACTGTTTAGAAAAACATGTTTAACAGTGTTTTCAACATAAAACCATAGAGTAATCATATAAGTAGAGTATTCACGTAGAACAAAATTTGCTAGTCACTTTTTCAAATATCAAAATTCTGTGTTCACTCAAAATAATATTACTCAATTTTTAACTGCTTATAAGTTGAGCGCAATTGTATTTTGTACTCATAAATAAAAAAATGTTGTTTACCTACTACCTACGAACATATTTATTTTTTATTATGCTGCCAACAGTGTCAACGATATAAAAGTTGTATGCATAAGTATTCAAAAATGTATGTATGCGAATATGCATGCTACAGTATATACTTATACTTCTTTATTTCGCTGCTCGCATTTCTACTTTACTTATGGGATAAAAATTAAAAATTACACAATGTGTATAAAAAAATATACATGCATTTAAAGTCCTTTCAATAGACCACAAATAATATTACAAATCAAAGTATTGAATTTTTTTCTAGAAATTGAAAGAATTCAAGATTATTGCTGTATTTGTTGTTATTTTGTTTTAATTTTAAAAATTTGAAGAATTAATATTTTTATTTCGACTTGGTCAATGTGATTTATGAAATTTGTGATTTCAAACTTTTTAGAAGAAAGAGACAAAAAAATTAATGCTGGTTTTGTAAAATTAAAAATAATTCAAATTGATTTCTATTGAAAAGTATACTGAAAAGTAGGTACCTACATGTATTTTTAAATTTTCAGCAATTTTGGTTTTGTTAATTTTGTCTGTTTCTTACCGTAGATAATAATATGAATAGTATATATATGAATACATATAATACATATAATTATGAATACAAACAAACAAACAAGCTATCAAAATTTAAAAAAGTAAGTAAAAAAAATAAAACTGGACATTTTATTCTTTATATGGATTGTTGGCTGTTTTTATTTCTTCAGAAATTATTTCATCTGAAATAGAAATACGATTTTTAACCAAGTTCTGAGAAAAGAAAACAAAACGGTATTCCGTACAAAGTTCACGATTTGTAATGCATTACTAATAAATTTTATTCTTTTATTAGCATTATTTTTAAAAAAAATTTCTGGATTATGTGATGCTATCATTGACCTATTATTGTATGGATAGAATTTCATTCATTATCTTTGCGATTAATTGTGTTTTTTTGTTTACATTTTTCTATATACATATATTTTTTGTATTGAATTAGATATGTAAATGTATGGTGAACACATATACGATATTACGATACACACTCTTCATATAAATCAAAAGAACATACGTATGTAAATACTTATCAAATTATCAAACAATGCCTCTATACTCCTAGCCTAGTCACTGGGAGAGCAAAACTTTATACACAAAACTAAAACAAAACTTAAAACGAAATCGTAATTCGATAAAATTCCGAAAAAATCATTCTGTGAATAGGCTAGAAGTATAGAGGCATTGTATGAAATATTCTCCTCAATAAATAAAAAATTTTGAGTAAAAATAATTGAGTTTCGAAAATTATATTTGAGTGTTTTGTGGTATTGAGTAAAAATGGGACGGCATTTTCGTGTATTAAGTAAAAATGGGACGGCATTTTTAGAAGAAAATGATTAACAAATATTGTTCTACGTGAATACTCTACTTATATGATTGCTCTATGATAAAACTCTCTTAAATTTATGATGAGTAGTATTACATATGCAGTACTGTGCAATAGATTTCGGATAGGCTTTTGTAAATTTGCTTTAACAGTGTGCATACAAATACCACCATTTCCAATTCTTTTGTTACAATAATACTATAGCGTTAATAAGAATAAATATAAACTAATACTGAACAAAAAAAGAAAGTCCAGTCATGGGACTGGCGGAAGTAAGTGAAACAACATTTAAATGCAGATGATTGATATTGAGATAGAGGTCTGGGGGCCGATTAAATTAGACACTTTTCATTATATTCTAAAAAAGATACAATAGGCTTAGGGTAACTCAAGTAGGAAACAAAAATTTTTGATTGGAATTTATGTAAATATCGTGTAAAAACCGATCGATCGTTGTTTTATAAACAATATAAAAAATATTTAAATACAATATATAATATGTATGTAATCTAACAATGCAATATAAAAATTTAAAATATGTAATTTTTAATTGAATTTGTTAAATAGGTAGTTAGCTTTTGAAAAATAAAAAAAAAACTGTAAAAGCTTTATATATTAAAAGACTAAAAACAAAATTAAAAGTATTTTTTATGTATTATTTTTTATTTATCAATCACTTTTTTTTGTATAAATTTTTAAAAATTTAAGATACGCTATGTATGTAATTTTTAATTTAAAAATTTTTTAACTTATAAAATAAAGAAAAGATAAAAAAAATAAAAATTTAAAATATATAATATAACAATACAATATATAAATTTAAAATAAGTAATTTTTAATTCAATTTTTTAATAAAAGCTATAATTGTTAACTAAAAAGAAAATTAAAAGTATTTATATATAAAAATAAAATTTTAATAATCAATCACTTTTTTAATTCCAAAAATTATAACTTTTACTAAAAAGGTACGCAAACATATTTTGATATTATGTAGGTAACAATAATTTTTTTTTAAATATATTTAAACTTAGATAGGTACCAATATTTCTTTTTTATACACAAACTTAAATTAAAACAATTTTTTAAATGACTTAACTCAATAACTAAAACAACCAAAATCATTAGTTAAAAGAACTAAAATTTACATTTACTTACATTCAGATGAAATAATTTCTAAAAAAATAAAAACAGCCAACAATCCATATAAAGAATAAAATGTCCAGTTTTATTTTTTTTACTTACTTTTTTAAATTTTGATAGCTTGTTTGTTTGTTTGTATTCATAATTATATTATGTATTCATATATATACTATTCATATTATTATCAACGGTAAGAAACAGACAAAATTAACAAAACCAAAATTGCTGAAAATTTAAAAATACATGTAGGTACCTACTTTTCAGTATACTTTTCAACAGAAATTAATTTGAATTATTTTTAATTTTACAAAATAAACATTAATTTTTTTGTCCCTTTCTTCTATAAAATTTGAAATCACAAATTTCATAAATCACATTGACCAAGTCCAAGTAAAAATATTAATTCTTCAAATTTTAAAAATTAAAGCAAAATAACAACAAATCCAGCAATAATCTTGAATTCTTTCAATTTCTAAAAAAAAATTCAATACTATATATTAATATTATTTGTGGTCTATTGAAAGGACTTTAAATGCATGTATATATTTTTATACACGTTGTGTAATTTTTAATTTTTATCACATAAGTAAAGTAGAAATGCGAGCAGCGAAATAAAGAAGTATGCATATACTGTAGCTAGCATGCACATTCGCATATAACTATACAATTTTGAGTACCTATACATACAACTTTTATATCGTTGACACTGTTGGCAGCATAATAAAAAATAAATATGTTCGTAGGTAGTAGGTACACAACATTTTTTTATTTATGAGTACAAAATACAATTGCGCTCAACTTATAAGCAGTTAAAAATTGAGTAATATTATTTTGAGTGAATACAGAATTTTGATATTTGAAAAAGTGACTAGCAAATTTTGTTCTACGTGAATACTCTACTTATATGATTACTCTATGATATAAATTAGAAAATAATATTGTTAAATATTTCACCGAAATTTTTGTCGAAAACTTTTTTTTCAAATCAATATATTAATCAAAAAATTTTTTTAAAATAATAAATTTTTTTTTATTTAATTTCAGATAACTTTTTTTGTTTATTATATTTTTTCGTTTTCTTGCACGTTAGATTCTTATTATCGTCTATTTCTTACAATTTTTAGCAAATTTGCATATTGATTTGTTTGCAAACAAATGAATACATACATGAGTGCATAGGCATACTGCATATTCTAATTGAGATGGTCTGATTGATATTCTTTGATGAGAACTATTAGAAGAGAACTTTAAATTTTGTTTTGTTGTTTGCATTTAAATGAGAAAAAAAAATATTTTTTGTTTTATTTTATTTCTGATCAGAGCAATAAGTAATTACATGCCATGCCGTATAATCTACAACAACAAAATCCACATTTTATTTTACTTATTACCTATTCTTATTATCCTCTACGGCTACGTGTATGTTGTCTGTATATGTTTCTAAAAAACAAAAGAAAAACAACAAAAAAAAATTTTTTTTTACCTATATTTAGAATGTATATGAATGTATGTATATATTAGTAACATTAGTAACTCACAATTTAGCGTGACGCGAGTTTATAACATTTTCCTCACCAACGTGTTAATAGTAAGTTTCACTTACAAAAATACAGTAACCAACGATTAACCATCCATCCAAATAACGAAGGTATATTTCTGATGATATATTTCAATATTTTGTCAAAAAAAGGTTCAAAATAAAAAATATGAAAAAATTTTAAACACATGCAGCTACTCATACGTAAAGTAGGTATATACAAAATAATAAGAGTCTCAAGCAAATGGAAGAGAAATTATTGAAGGAAAAATATAAGCACATGTCAAATTTAATAGCCTAGATTAAAAATTTTCTTTGAAATCTTTTATAATAAGAAATTTTATTCTCAAAGGTAACTCAAAAAGGACAAAATATATCTTTTTTATTAATAAACAAAGAGAAAGGACGAAGAATAATAGTTTGTCCTTTTTTTATATCAGAAGGAGTGTTCTGCTGCAAAAGCGATAGTTATATTTTTTTTTATTCTGGGTTCCCTATAAATATACATATGTACATACTACCTGCATACATGCATTCATATATGAAGAAAGATTGCCAGACTTACAAAAATTAAACCTCTACGGAGTTTATTAGACGATAGTCAACACGTGTCTATCATTAGTAAATATTTCTCATTTCGGCTTTAATTGTTTTGCTGTCGCAATTTTTTTTACGATTAATTTGTATATAGAAAAAATTCTGAAGCTCACAAAAATTTTGATTGCTCTTGTCTATGAATTTGTGAAATACAAACCGCGCGGGGCATATTTTTTTGTCTGTAAGTATCTCGGTGTCAACACAAATATCACCACCACAAACTTAGTTTGTTGACAAGAATGGGAGACACAAAGAAAAGAAAATACATCAGTTGACAATGTTGACAATTGACATCGTCTAATAAAGGCCATGTTATACATATGTAGACGAGACATTTTCCAATTTTATTTGTATTTAGGACTTGTGACTTAAGCGACTCAATGTCTTTTAATGATATTTCCTAGCATTTTAAAATGTTATCTGTAAAAATTAGAACTGAAAAACTAGAATATATTTATTGGGATAGTTATGAGGATACTCATCATCGGATTCAATGTTGAAGCTCAACCTAAAAAAAATTTCCATTCCAATTTTTCATTTCTTGTGAGCATTATAAAAATCAGAAAAAATATTCATGTCGTCTAGAGAAATTCATTCAAATAAATTTACGACCCACTAATTAAAAATATAGCATCAATCAATCGTAGACTAAAAGCACACGTTTACAATGATTGGATTTATTAATATCCAGGTTTACGATTTCCGAAAAAATTGTTCGTATTTCATTTAAGCATAATATCCATAATAAGCATAGTATTCCTTGAAATATTTTTTTAATAAAAAAAGAAATTTTAATACATTTAATATTTTTACCTCTGTGCAACAACGTTCAACACATACAAACACAATTAAATGAATAAAAAAAATAGCAAAAATATATATCCACCATCTATGCTAAGGCTATAAGAATTTAGCAAATACCAGAATATATAAGAATATGCATAAAAATATGGTTACATGACCAAATTACATAGGACAAGACATAGGACATTTAAAAGTATAAGTACCCTCATTACAAAACCAAATAATTTAAAATTTTTATAAAAATTTGAATATAAAATTTTGTCCATGTCAAATTTTGTCTCGTATGTAATTTTGTCCATATGTAATTTTGTTTTATCAAATTTTGTACATACGTAATTTTGTCTTATGTAATTTTGTCCCGACACCTAAAAATATATAGCTTGGCCAGGATCATGTGTTCTTAAATATGAAAATGGAAAGGGTTAACAAGGGTTAAAGAAAAATGTTCTTCATTTTAGAATTCAGTTGAAGAAAAACGACGACGACGTCAACAAAGCGAGAAACATGTGCTTGCTGCTATTCTGTTAAGTAAAAAAAAGTTTTTTATTTAAAGCTGCACACTCATACACACATACATAAATATATTTTTTATTTTGAAAAGTACATTACATAATTTTATACCAAATTTCAATTGCATATACCTAAGTCTACATTTATTAAAAGTCATAACATTCGCTTACAGAGACTGTATGCGTGAAAAAAGAGACAAAAATAAGAAAATATTCTTTAGTACATAACAATACTTCTAAATAAATGAGAATGAAAAATTACATTTGCCTATGTATTTGGCTAAGTTATAATTTTGTTCTGTTTTTTTGTATTTCTTTTTAACCAATTTGAGCGCGCTGTAAAGTAATTTTATAAATTTGTCGGATATTTTTATGTTTAAACAAAGTTTTAGAACATTAAATATTAATAAAAAAATATAAATTTAATATCAAAATAAAGTTTAGAATTTATACTTTAATTATATAAAAAAATATTACATAAAATATATTTTAAAATTTAAAAAATTGTTGGTTAAAGAAAAATGGTGAAAAAAATTGTGATGATTAAAAATAATTTGTTATGTGTTTAACTCTCTTTTGAAAGGTGTAAATATTTTTTTTTCAAATGGCAAGGTCTTTTTTAAATCAATTTTTCTATAATAAGACATTAAAGTATATAATATTTTTTTTTTACTATTCTACTAAAAAATACAAAATTTTAATTTCTTTTTAGATCAAAACTCGAAAAAAATGATATTTTTCCAGTTATTAGACTTAAAAAATCTGGTCCTTATTTTTCCTCTGCTGGCCTGTATAAATAGGGGTCAAAATGAGAATCCTCTCTGCAGTGTCATGATATGGAATATATGTAGACTTAGCATATATACAAGAGGTAGCAACTATACAGGGTGGTCCGGTTTAGAGCAAAAAGTTTTTAAGGGGTGATTCCTTGGACTAGTTTAGGAAAAAAATTGTTCTAGAAGAGGGATCTATTTTCAAATTTACCTGGGCTACAGAGGGTTAAAGAAAATCGGATTAGAAAAATAATGTCTAAAGAATAACAACTACAGCTAAGAAGAAATTGAAACTAGAGCAACATCTTCTTCATAGCTTTTTTTGGAATTAATACACCTAATTAACGGTATAAGTTGAATGAGTATCAGACTTACCGTTTTTGAATAATAACTGCATAAACTTAAAACTTTGCTTTTAAAAACTGAAAATTTTGTAAAAAACGTTGATTATCTTTTTTAATTGTGTTGATGCGCTACATCATCCCCTAAAACTTTTTCATACACAACTTTCATATCAGACTTGCCGTTTTTCAGGTATTTAATATTTGGGTAACCCATGTTTTAGTAAGAAAAATAATAACTGAGAGTTGAATATTGTAACAATTTGATTTTTTAGTCAAAATTAGTTAAAATTGCTGAAATTAGTTAGGGTTAATGAAATTTTATATGACTTTACATGAAAAACGGCAAGTCTGATATGAAAGTTGTGTATTAAAAAGTTGTAGGGGATGATATAGCGCATCTACACAATAAAAAAAAATAAAAAAAAATTAGCGAATTTTTTCGAGATAATCAACGTTTTTTGTAAAATCAAAATTTTAAGTTTATGCAGTTATTATTCAAAAACGGTAAGTCTGATACTCATTCAACATATACCGTTAATTGGGTGTATTAATTCTAAAAAAAAGCTATGAAGAAGATATTGCTCTAGTTTCGATTTCTTCTGAGCTGTAGTTGATATTCTTTAGACATAATTTTTCTAATCCGATTTTCTTTAACCCTCTGTAGCCCAGGTAACTTTAAAGATAGACCCCTCTTCTAGAACAATTTTTTTCCTAAACTAGTCCAAGGACTAGGACTAGGACCAAGGACTAGTCCAAGGATTAACCTAAGTTTTGGTTATAATATAAAAAAAAAAAAAAAAAAAAAGGAATCACCCCTTAAAAAGTTTTTGCTCTAAACCTGACCACCCTGTATAGGCAATGCAATTTACTTTAATTTATACATACATATGTATGTATATTCTATTCTAGCGATCAACGAACCATAATATTTTGCTATCTTAATCCCAATTTTAAATCATTAAAAACTGTTATCGTTTTCTTTTTTAAAATTAAAATTAGCTCTTAAACGTTAAACCTTGTTCATACAAATACAAATATGCATTGGTTTTTTAAACAAGGTGGTACAATCAAAGTAAAACTCCTTCAAGCAGGGATTTTTTTTTATAACTTTATTTAAGTGGCCTTTGAACACAATATAGGTTTTTTCAGGCCAGGCCTATAAGCAGGGATTAATCATTGAAATAATTATTTAGGAAAAAAATTGCCTTAGCGGTCTATTTTGAAATTTAATCCGGACTACGGGTATACTTAAACAAATTATGGATATAAATCCTAATAAAAAAAGAATAAACTTCTAGCCTAAGTGGAGAAGTGCTTAAAAATAAAATTTCCACAATTTCTTCGGTCATGCGTGACCATATGGCTTTGGCTTCTAAGCCCAGCCAGTTGACCGTATTTGGGCAAGTTGCTATACCTAGTATAGTTTCATGCAAACCTCGACCTAACATCAAGATCAAAGCAAAAATTTCGGCCAACCGAACTGTTCCAGCTTCGGTTACAGAACCCGGCAAGAACAGTAATGCTGGCCTTGTAGTTCAAAAAGCAATACAAAACCTTCCTTTATTATAACATCAAGCTCACGGAAGGTAGTCCCATCCACTTCGGTCACGTCTCAGAGCCGAGTATTAGTGGTAAACCTGGCCATATAACTCAAGAACTGCTGAGAAACTTACTGACACCGAAAAGGATTCTATCCAGTGGGCTAAGAACCTCGATGAGAGAATAGAAATGCTGCCTAAACGGCAGAGATTTCAGGAGGTAACTTCGAGTAATTCCACACCCAAAAGGGTAAAGTCGAGGGAGAGTTCGGGTTCGAAGCTACAGGCTAAGTCTGTTGTCAAAAACCTGAAAAACTCTCGACAATACCTGTTACGAAACCTTTTAACGAGGTTCTGAAAGAGCACCTAGTAGCAGTCGTCATCAATAGGAATGCGGATGATGATGAAATCTCCTGTGGAAACTGGAAGAAGATCGTACTTGCTCTGAGCGGCGTTTTCTTTCGGGTGTTGGAAGAAAATCGAGGTGATGCGCCAGTTTGTTCGGAGGCGGGCTGGTATCACAGAAGAGTTAAGTTGATAGCGTGTGGGGACGAAAGATCTCTGTTCATTTACAATATTGCTATCGCCAAATTAGGTGAAATTTGGCCATGTGCTAAGCTCGAGGTCGTTAGCAAGGATCAAATCTATAGTTATAGTTATAGTTATAGTTATAGTTATAGTTATAGTTATAGTTATAGTTATAGTTATAGTTATAGTTATAGTTATAGTTATAGTTATAGTTATAGTTATAGTTATAGTTATAGTTATAGTTATAGTTATAGTTATAGTTATAGTTATAGTTATAGTTATAGTTATAGTTATAGTTATAGTTATAGTTATAGTTATAGTTATAGTTATAGTTATAGTTATAGTTATAGTTATAGTTATAGTTATAGTTATAGTTATAGTTATAGTTATAGTTATAGTTATAGTTATAGTTATAGTTATAGTTATAGTTATAGTTATAGTTATAGTTATAGTTATAGTTATAGTTATAGTTATAGTTATAGTTATAGTTATAGTTATAGTTATAGTTATAGTTATAGTTATAGTTATAGTTATAGTTATAGTTATAGTTATAGTTATAGTTATAGTTATAGTTATAGTTATAGTTATAGTTATAGTTATAGTTATAGTTATAGTTATAGGTATAGTTATAGTTATAGTTATAGTTATAGTTATAGTTATAGTTATAGTTATAGTTATAGGTATAGTTATAGTTATAGTTATAGTTATAGTTATAGTTATAGTTATAGTTATAGTTATAGTTATAGTTATAGTTATAGTTATAGTTATAGTTATAGTTATAGTTATAGTTATAGTTATAGTTATAGTTATAGTTATAGTTATAGTTATAGTTATAGTTATAGTTATAGTTATAGTTATAGTTATAGTTATAGTTATAGTTATAGTTATAGTTATAGTTATAGTTATAGTTATAGTTATAGTTATAGTTATAGTTATAGTTATAGTTATAGTTATAGTTATAGTTATAGTTATAGTTATATTTATAGTTATAGTTATAGTTATAGTCAAGATATTTTTACTAACCATTTACAAAAAAAAACCCCATTAGTTAAAGAAGCAAAGAACTATTGTAAATATTTTCTTATATAAGAAGTTATGAGAAAGAAAGAGTGCGATATAAACCATATTAAAAAAAAATTAATTTTTGCAATGTAATTTTAAATAGCACACGGGAGATTTTTGTTTATTTATTTAGCCCACTAGAGATTTTTCATGTGTACAGTCGTCTGAAATTTTGTGTACGAATTTTTTTTATTAAATTTATTAGGGTACGTATGAGAATAAATAAATTTTGATTGATTGAATTTTCCCAGGTACCTAGATAAAATAATATTCGTTTCAAAAACATTTTTCAAGTTTTTTCTTAAATAACATATTATTTTATTTTATTGGCTTATAAGGGAAGTAAATTTTTTATCATTCATGTATTTTCAATATACACAGTTATTCAGGTATTGAAACAGGTAGTTAAAAAGAATATCAAGCGGTTTTTTTTTATGAATGACTCGATGCCTTTTTAGTTTCTGAAAAATTAAATTGTGCATTTTAATCATCAATGAACTCATAATACATATTATATTATAAGTAATATAATGCATTTAGGTACCTGTTAATTTTATAAATAGGTAAAAAAGTTGAATATTAATAATATTTCAAATTTGAATAAATAATATTTTTTATTGATATGCATTTTTAAAAAAAAATAGTATATAAGAAAGTACTTAGAAAAAATTAAATGAAGAGTATATATGAAAATTAAGCAGTGTATATTTAAAAATAAATCAACTCTAACTCTAATATACAATTTTTTAAAAACGTTTTGAAAATGAGAAAACATCATCGTGTTAAGTGTTTGGTGTGCAGAGCTGAAAAAAATCATAATTTGGAAATAAACTAACTAAATATAAATACGATATTGCTTTCATACAAAAAAATCGTTCGTTCATTTTTTTCCATTTTGTATTTTGAATTTTTATCTCTCTCTCACAAATTAAATTCTTATGACTATCTATTTCTTACAATATTGGAAATCGACTGGAAAAATGGTAACCAACACATTGATAAATTATAAAATTTTATTCCAGTGAACCTTCTTTTAATGGATATTCTTTGATTATAGTTTCTTAAGTCTTTTTAGCTTTAGTTCTAAGTTTTTTTTTAAATAAAAATCAAAATAATCGAAAAGGTTATTTTTTACACTCTTGACAGTAACTTAGGTAGAATCACCTTTTCGTGCTTAATTAAAGTACGGTAATACAATTTTACGCTACAATATCTACAATAATTAGTTCGAGTATTTATTTAACAAATTACTGCCTTATCTACTCATTAAATGTGGAAAACTACTGCTATTGTCAGGCCTTCTTAAATATATTCATTGTATTTAATTTGTTACCACATTATACTCTCAATATTTTTTGTCATTTATTATATCCCAATGACAAAGGGTACTAGACCATCAGGTCGAAAAACCAATAAAACATTTTTTTGCTTCACCAGGAATTCGACCTTTCGGTTGAAAGGCAGGCGCTCTATCTACTGCGCCACTCAGCCGTGTCCTTTTGTCCAAGTAAAAGGTTTTTTGTAATCTATAATTAAGTAGGCAATGTAATAATATGTAAAAAAATTTAAATTGTGATTGATAAATCTAAGCTCTAAATTAATATAAGTCGATAATGTCAGTTTATGTAAACTCTATTTTGGAATGAATAAAAAAATTAAATTAAATTAAATTATTTTTTTTTTATTATTTTATCTTAGACAACTACCACATATACGTCATAATTTATTTTTAAAAAAAAATTAATATATAATTTAATTCTAGTGAAGAAAAAAAAATTCTGTACTTTGATGAACTTGGTAAATGTATATAAATGTATATATATGTATATATCATTTTAAAGAATTCTAATGAAAATCGATTGTGAAATTGTTCAGATACCTATTTGTACCGTCCTTTTTTCAATTTACAGATTAAAGATCTATAATTATGATTGTTTTTTGTTGATTTATCTCAAACAACAACCTCATATGTAATAATTTACTTAAAAACAAAAAAAAAAATGTTTAAATGCCCTTGTGGCGGCAATTGATAAATTAAAATTTTTTTATATTAAAATTACTTATATAGGTACATTGATGAAAAATTTAAATTAAAACTTCTAATTAAAAATTATTTAGTTGCGCTTTAATCTATATCATTTAAAAGAATAATAATAAAAATCGGTTGTGAAATGGTTTTTTGTACCGTTCGTTTTTGTTTTAATTTACCAGATTGAATATAATGATAATGAAGAGTGATTTGCACTTTTACTTATAGTAAAAAATTTTGTGTAGTTGTTTTTAATTTTGTTTTTCTCAGAATATTAGCAAATATGTATAACATTATTCATTTATATATTTACAAAATAAGTAGGTAAAATTAAAATTATTTTTGTGAAATGATTGAAAATTATTCACATTTAGCATACAAATTTGGTAATTATAAGTATAAACACCGGTAAATATGTTTAATTTTTCACATTTGTCAGCAGATTTACCAATATGGTTGTTAATTAATAATTTTATTCTTATACATACATATGTATATGTATATATTAAACATAATCACCGATGACAATACGTATGGAGGTATATGTACCTAATTTCTTCATTTAAAAAGTTTACTGTGACATGTACTTAGGTACATTGTAGTTTATGCAAGAGTTCTTTTTTTATAAAAATTCTTGGCTTGCCTTGTCAGCCAAAAATATATAGGTTTGTATCTACTACATAGTTTATACAATACATATGGATGTGTACATAGTTTTATTTTTATATATCAATGAAATAAAAAATATTATTGCAACAAAATTTATAATAATAATTAATTAAATTAAAAATAAAATAAAATTTACAATTTTATAAATTATTTAAAACAAAAACTAAAGCATATGCAAATCTTCAAATCTATTAAATAATTTGAAATTTGGTCAACAAGATGTAATAATGCCCAGACTTCTTGGATATGGGAAAACCTGTATTAAAATAAATAAATAATACATATGCAAAAATTTATATTCTTTCACCAAAGCTAAAATAATGTTATTATATAGACTTTACTTATTAAAACAAAATACATATGCATGCACATTAATAAAAAAGGATAAAATGAAAATAAAAAATTTTTTTAACAAAATTATACAAATGACAACTTTTAAAATGCAAAGGTGTACGTGAATGTTTTGTTTTATGATATCAATGAATTAATATAGGTACAAAATTTTAGTTTTAGCAGGCTTAGGCTAGAATATAATATTATCAGGAAGAATAATATATGTATATATCTAATTGATCAACAGAACAGACGCAATATTCATTTCAATGCACCTATATACATATCTATATATATTTATAACAATAATAAATTAGTAAAACTATATTATTGTATATAATATACTTATTAATAGTTGAAAATAAATATTAAAAATCCACAGACAAAAAATAATAAAAACAACATTAAAAAAATTAAAACAAAATTGAAATTTGTAACATGCATATATATAATATAATATCAATAGCTGAAAATTAATCATATACTTATATTGTATATAACGAAATCGTATATTTAAAAATATCTATGTGGATATTATGGAATATATGGAAATCATCAAAATACACTACTACCCATTTAAGCACAGGGGTAGATTGTATTATATATACACATAAATATCGATACATGTGTACATGGATATGAGCGAATTAATAAACTTTTGTGTCTGGAGGAAAGACATATAATAGAGTTTTTTCAACTTAATTCATTTGATGTAGTAGATTTGATACAATTCACCATATTGTAAATTTTTATTACGTATATGAGCCCGCTAATGATTGTTTACCAAAATTTTCTAAAATTTTTCATCAAAAATTTTACGAATAAATTCGCTTGTGTATTTTTTAAAAATAGTTAATAGGGGATATTTTAAACTAACGAAATGAGGATTATTCAATCAAAATTAGCAGTTAAACCGGCGTTAAACACCAACACATAGATAATAACAAATAAAAGAACTATGAATGAAGGATAAAGAAGAATGAAGGATAAAAGAAAATTGTATTATCTGCTTCATTTATTCTTATTTTAAAAATTAGCCCTGACTATAATAGACTTAATTTGCCTTAAGTTGACTTAAGGTGGCTTAAGTTTTTGTACGACTGTATGAAGTTTCATATTTACAACTATAATGAACTTAACCAACCTTTCGTTAACTTTATGAAACTTTTCGTTAAAACTTTATGGTAAGCTCTGGAGCGTAGAAAACTTAAGCAAACTTAAGCATTGATAAACATTTATTTGAAAAAAAAGTTAAAATAAAAAATTAGTATCTAGTTTATTAAATGTTTAATGAATAAATAAAAAAATATATTTTTCTAATTGTATGTTTTTGGTTGTATTTAAAATATTTTACATTCATTTCAGTTATGAAATATACATATGTATTTACATACTGACATTAATTTTAAAAATATTTACATAATATCACATTTATTTCAATTGTAGGTATGTGCATAATAAAATTAATTTTAGGACTAAAATCAATAAAAATTTTAGTATTTATTGCTTTGAAAATATCCGGAATCAATAAATAAAATCCTTTAAAAAAAATTCCCTAAGTTAGCTAAAGTTTTATTAAGTCTATTATAGTTGAATATAACATTCGTTGTTATAAGGACTGATTTAAATAGAATAACGACCCGGCAAACGATTATGGATAATGATTTGAATAGCGATTTAAAAATTGGAACATGGAACATAAGAACCATGCTTCAAGCTGGTAAAATGACGTAAGTAGCAAATATAGCTCTTAAATATAGGCTGAACTTATTAGAGATCCGATGGAAAGGGAAGGGTATGATAAATAAACCGTCCTTCTCCTTGTACTACAGTGGGGATGACAGAAGAACAGGGTGGTATGGAACGGGTTTCATAGCAAGCAAAAATCTGAAGAAGTGCGTATTAGTATTCACACCAATTAGCGATAGAATATGTAATATTAGGATCCGTGCAAAATTTTATAATATTACAGTAATATCAGCATACGCGCCCACAGAAGATGCTGATAATGAAGATAAGTACCCTTTTTATGACGAACTTGGAGAAATATGCGAAAAAGTCAGCTCCTACGATGCACTAATATTGTTAGGAGATTTTAATGCCAAAGTAGGCAGAGAACAACATATACATGAAATTGCAGGCAAATTCTCCTTATATGAAACAACAAATCAAAATGGACAAAGATTATTCAATTTCGCAAGCGCATCATCAATGAAAATAAAAAGCACGGCATTCGAGAGAAAAAATATACACAAAGCTACATGGAAAGCTCCTGGTAATAACATCGCCAATCAAATAGATCATGTACTATTATCAACCAGAAGATCGTCAATAATAACAAATGTGAAAACCTGCAGAGGAGCAAACTGTGATAGTGATCACTTTCTAATAACAGTGAATATTAGACAAAAAGTATCAAACGCAGGAAAAAGTAGAGGTTTCCGTAGGATAAAATGGGACACAAACAAACTAAACCCTGAATCGAATGTTATGCAATATCAATGCAACATACAAAGGAAACTTGAATCGGTCCAATAAAATAATGAAGAGCAATCATATAATGTGAATAGCGAATGGGGACAAATTGAAGAAGCTATAAGTTCAGCGGCCAGAAATACTGTAGGTGTTATACCTCAGCAAAGAAACATAGAATGGTTTGACAGCGAATGCGAAACAGCGATAAATATTAAAAACAATGCTAGACTAAAAATGCTACAAAGAGATACAAGAACAAATAGAGACAATTATAGAGAAAAAAGAAAATGTGCAAATAAAATATGTAGAACTAAGAAAAAACAAACGCTAAAAAGAAAAATAGAACAAATACAAAACGAACATTATCAAGGTGACATGAAAAAATTCTACAATAGTATTAAAAAACAGACAACAGGCTCCCAACCAAGAGTAAATGCATGCAAAGATAGACAAGGTAATACGCTCTCAGAAAATGACGACATTATGAATAGATGGTATGAATGTTTCAATGAACTATTAAATATAAGAAATGAGGAACAACAACGGCAGCAGATTACAATGCATACAGCAGAGCCATTAATTATGACACCTTACTTACTTACTTACTTACTTTGCTAAAGAAATACTGGGAGATTACCAATGCGGATTCTGGAGCCAAAGATCAACGATTGACCAGATATTCGTCATGAAACAAAGCATGGAGAAATGTTATGAACACGACATAGATCTTTACATGCTTTTCATAGATTTCAAGTAAGCATTTGACAGCATAAATAAAGACATAATTTTAATAGCTCTAAGACATTTGGGAATACCTCAGAAATTGTCAAACCTCGTCATAATGACAATGCATGAATCAAAAGCTAAAATTATAATACAAAACCAAATAACCCGTGAATTTAAAATAGAAACGGGAGTACGGCAAGGAGATGCCTTATCCGCATTATTATTCACCTTAATTCCACATTACGCCATAGGAAAATTAGAAAAGAAAAGCAGTATATTCAATATGACAACCCAAATAGTAGCATATGCGGATGACATAGTAATCATGGCAAAAAATTACAGATATATGGCAGAATTATTTGTACAACTAGAAGCGGAGACACAAAAAGTTGGCTTAAAAATCAACGAAGACAAGACAAAATATCTAAAAATGTCAAGAAATGAACAAATAAGAAATACTCAGAATATAACAATTGGAGAGTACAACTTTGAAGGAGTTACAACCTTTACATACCTCGGAGCAACAATAAGAAGTGATAATAGTATGCAATGCTGTATTCATAATAGAAAAACGATGCTCAAATCCTACAAATCCCAAATTGGAGACAAGCGGCACAAGATCGACCTTTTTGGAGAAGCATAGTGATGAAGGCCAAAGCTCAACCAGAGCTGTAGCGCTATAAGATGATGATGATAAGTTTCGTTAAGTTTTGACAAAACTTAAGCAAACTTAAACCAAATTTGACAGCAAAACTTAAGGTGCCATAAGACAGCTTAAGTCTATTACAGTCAGCGCTATTGAATTGAAAAGAGTTCTTAAGCCCCAACCATAATGAACTTTAGCTGGCTTAAGCCAACTTAAGGAAATGTAAGATTACATGTAAATTGTATTGTGCACGCATAACAGGAATATCAGAGAATTTCGTCAAGTTTTCGTTAACTTAAGGAAAGTGCGATTTCATTCGCACATTCTGTACGGAAATTTGACATTTGATTTAGTAGTTGTTATTATATTACTTATTGCAAATTTGTGATATATAATAAAATAATTTAATTATTTAATAATTTTTAAACTTCATATAAAATTATAATTATTAATAATAATAAAAGGAAAACTAAATTTTTTTTTTTTTTTTTTTTTTTTTTTTGCGAAAGATAGGAGGTAATCCCCGAAGGACATCAAGAGCTCCAGCCGCGTGTGCATCTTGATAGTGTAGGAATCGAGCCCACTAAAGCCCACCTATCTTTTTCCGTTATAACCAATCTACGTAAGATCGACTAATGACTTTTTTTTTCGTAAATTTTCGGTCGCGTCTTTAGGAAATTATTATAGTGATAGTTTCCGTGGAGGATCGCTAACATCATAATAATTACCGTGTAGGAACTTTATCACTATGATATTTCCCGTGAAGGAGATAGTCACAGCAATAGCTCAGCGTGGGAAGATTTTTTAGATTTTTTCGCAAAGGAAAATTATTGAAATAAAAATTTCCGTAAAGGAAACTATTATCGTAGAATTTTCCATTTTAGGTCGTGACCAGCTCGTGGGGCTTCGTTCTCTTGAGTCGACGGATACTGCTGTCGATATGAAGAACTGCTGCCATTTCCGAGTTCACATGAGTTTGCAGTCTCTGCTCGTGTTTGACTGCATGTTTCTTGATCTCTTCCGTGACTGTTTCAATGCGCAAGTCACGGTGGAAATCTTTGTTACGTATGTACCATGGTGCATTTACTATACCACGGAGCACTTTATTTTGAAATTTTTGCAACATTTCAATGTTGGTTTTCTTTGCACAGCCCCATAATTGGATACCGTACGTCCACACAGATTTTAATATCTGCTTATATATCAATATTTTGTTCTGTACTGATAACTCAGAACCACGCCCAAGTAACCAGTAAAATTTTTTGAGTCTAATGTTTAGCTCTTCTTTTTTCTTTCTTATATGTTCCTTCCATCTTAGCTTAGCATCGAGTGTCATTCCCAGATACTTTGCTGTATTGGCATATGGTACTATTTTGTTATTGATTGAGATAGGAATGGTTGCAATCTTTTTGTCTGCAAAATTTATATGAGTTGATTTGCTTTCATTAAGTTTAATGCGCCAACGTTGGGTCCATAATCTTATTTTATTCATTGCATTTTGAAGTTTTGCTGTGGAGTTTTCGACAGATACGTCAACTGCAAGAATCGCAGTGTCGTCTGCAAAGGTAGCCATAAAAATGTTGTCAATTTGTGGGATATCTCTTGTATATAGCAGGTAAAGTATTGGACCAAGAACACTTCCCTCTGGGACTCCAGCAGATATTTCTTTTACTTCTGAATATTCTTTGGCATAACGTACACGAAAGCATCTATTGTTCATATATGATTTTAATATTTCATAGAATTGTCTTGGTAAATCACGATGTAGTTTAAATTCAAGGCCTTGGTGCCACACTTTGTCGAAAGCCTGAGCAACATCTAAGAAGATTGCTGAGCAGACTTTTTTTTCTTCGAACGCTTTTTCCACTATATTTGTGATCCGATGCACTTGATCAATTGTAGAATGTTTGTTTCTGAATCCAAATTGATGGTTCGGGATCATATCTCTTTCTTCAATAATCGGGGCAAGTCTTTTGAGGAGCAGTTTCTCAAATATTTTTGATATAATAGGTAACAACGATATTGGTCGATATGATGTTACCTCTGAAGGCGGTTTTCCTTGCTTCGGTATTACAATTACTTCTGCAATTTTCCATTGTCTCGGAACATATGTGAACTTAAAACATGCATTAAATATATGTTGTAGCTTTAACAAAGCTAGATCTGGTAGTTCCCGCATGATTTGGCCATTGATGAGATCGTAACCTGGTGCTTTTTTGACACTCAGGTTGTGTCTGCATATTTGTTTAATTTCTCTTAGAGTGACATGCGAAATTTCCGCTTCATCTATTTTAACTTCGAGAGTTATATTTTCATTTGCAAGATTTTGGGTTGGTGCTGTGAAGACCTCTGCCAAGTGGTCAGCAAAAATCTTAGCTTTTTCTTTTGGGTTACCGACCCAGCTACCAGCCTGTGTTTTCAAAGATGGATCTTGCACCTGTGGTCTATTTATTCGTTTAGCTGCTTTCCAAAGCGAGTAGTCAGTATAAGCATCGGCTGATAAATTGTTTAAGAATTTATTAAATGAGTTATTTTTTATATTTCTGATTTGCTGTTTTAGTTGATTATTTAAGCGATTGAATATAATTTTATCACCTGGGTACCTCGTTGATTGCCATTTTCGTCGTGCCCTTCTCTTCTCCATAACCAGCAGTGCTCTTATTTCTGGAGGATAGCTCACTCTCGAGTGATGTTTCGAGTCAAAACATGGCGTGCTCTCCTTTGCTGCTTGCTGCACGTCTACAATGAATTGCTCGACTTCTGCATCAATTTGGTTCCTTGATTCCACGGATCCTAGAGTAATGAATTGCTCAAGTTTTTCTCTAAACATATCCCAATCAGTTTTCTTGTTTGTAAGTCTTGGGAGGCAATTTTTGTGTTCAACTTTTTCACTTAGAACCATGATCACTGGAGTATGGTCAGACGATAGGTCATCATTGCTCACGGCATATGTGTGGTTTCTATTTATTCCCTTTGTTATAAAGAAATCAATCAAATCAGGTATTTTCGCTGGGTCAGTGGGCCAATAGGTTGGGGCACCGGAAGAAATAAATTCACACTTATGATTTGAACACGACATAGATCTTCACTTGTGAACACGACATAGATGAACACTTATGAACACGACATAGATCTTCACATGCTTTTCATAGATTTCAAGTAAGCATTTACAGCATAAATAAAGACATAATTTTAATAGCTCTAAGACATTTGGGAATACCTCAGAAATTATCAAACCTCGTCATAATGACAATGCATGAATCAAAAGCTAAAATTATAATACAAAACCAAATAACCCGTGAATTTAAAATAGAAACGGGAGTTCGGCAAGGAGATGCCTTATCCGCATTATTATTCACCTTAATTCCACATTACGCCATAGGAAAATTAGAAAAGAAAAGCAGTATATTCAATATGACAACCCAAATAGTAGCATATGCGGATGACATAGTAATCATGGCAAAAAATTACAGATATATGGCAGAATTATTTGTACAACTAGAAGCGGAGACACAAAAAGTTGGCTTAAAAATCAACGAAGACAAGACAATATATCTAAAAATGTCAAGAAATGAACAAATAAGAAATACTCAGAATATAACAATTGGAGAGTACAACTTTGAAGGAGTTACAACCTTTACATACCTCGGAGCAACAATAAGTTCTTTAATAATAATAAAGTCCTTTAATAATAATAAAAGGAAAACTAAATAAGAAAACATTAATTAAAATATATTGAAAATAACACTGAAAACAAAATTCGATTAATAATAAAATTTAAAATATACATGAAAAACATTAAAATAACAAACAAAATATATTTTATATTTGACAAAACTTCTGTTTGTCTACGTATTTTTATTCACATTTATAATTTTAAAGCCACTTAAATTAGCTAAAATCTATTTTATGGGTAACTTAAGCATATTACAAAACTTTAGCTGGCTTTTCGTTTAGCTTAAGCCATCTTAAGTTCTTTATGGTTGGGCTTTTATTCTTTGTTTTTATTTGTTGTTTATCAAAATTTATCAGTCCGCTACACTTTAATTTTTATTTTAAAATTAAATTTTAACACGCACACATAGATAAATGACAGGTTAATGAGGTTAGTCAGGCTAGTGGGAACACCAAAGTGGATTGCTGAGTGGGTTTAATAGATCCCGGTTTAATATAGATCTATCTGTTGATAAGAATCATTTAGGAGAGACATTAAGTTACAAAATGTCAAAAATGCAGCTGTCAAATTTCTTTGACCACAATAAAAACCTTAAGTATAACTTTTTAACTATAACGCAAGATTTATACTTTGGCAGTAAGGTTCTCTACCATTTCTTAAAAAATTTTTTTTAAAAATGATAAGTTTTGTACACATATAAACTTAAGTTTTCGTTATGAAATACTCTAGATAATTTCAAATTGACGCGAGAACAATAATGTCAAAATGCGTGTGTAATTTCTGTTAAGACTAATAATAAGACGGACAACCATATTTTATATCCGTAAAAATTGTAGACGATAGATTATCACGCCAAATCATTTTAAGCTTTTTTACAATTAAGTTTTTTTAAATGATATATATTTAAAAAATTTATAGTTTTTAATGTATATACCGGGTGTTCCAGACCATTCGTATCAGCTTTTTAAGAGGGGAAGGAGCCGTTATTTTAAAATTTAGGAAAAAGGTTGTTACCTAAATCGAGGGTGCTCTATCGATTGGTGGTATTTTCAACTTTCGGAAAGGACCGCAAATCGGTTTTTTATTAATTGGCCGAAATCGAGAGTTTTAAATGGGAATGGGTATTTTTTAATGCAAATTCAGATTCTACGACAAAAAATAAGGAAATTATGTTAAATGATTTTTTTTTTGTTTTCTTAGTATTTTTCGTCAAAATTAATAACAATAAAACAAAAACGCTCAATATTTTCCTTTGGTAAACTAAATTTAATGATAATCATTTTTATAAATTAATTTGCTTTTCGTGTTATCATATTTTTTATCTCAGTTTTGGGTTCCTTTCCTACAAAGTTTAACCAAAAAAAAACAAAAAAACAAAAAAATAAAAAACAAAAAAAAAAAAGAATTTACTGTACAAAAGTTTCTTATTTTTTGATTTAGAAACAGAATTTGCATTAAAAAGTACTCCTTCCCATTTGAAAATCTCGATTTCGCCCAATTTCGGCGATTTTTGATCTTAAAAAACCGATAATAATAATAAAAATAAACATAATTTATATAAACTTATGTATACATATTAAAAGTATGAAATACTACTGATTCAACGTGAACAACTACGTATACTACATGTATTACATTTCCTTCAAAAAATTATGACCTGTTTGAATAAAGCAGATTCTTTAGTTTGGACTTACTAATGTGAAAATCGAAGACATTCGAGTTATTGTTTACGTTACCCAACATTCTTGTAATTGGCTCATTCTTTCCTTAATCCGTGCGATGAAACTTTAACGAAAGAGGGCTGAATGCCTAAGAGAACGAAAGTTGATATTGAAGTTTATGTGTTCTAAAATACCGACCGAGTCAACTGCATCTGAGAGAATTTGGTACAAATATAAATTCAGCCACTTCACGACGATTAAAGAAACTTTGCAAACCTAGAAGTTTAAGGCGGCCTCTGTAAGGGGGTAAATTATATGTGTCTGTTCATGAAAGACCACGAAGAGTGAAACGAACGAATCTACGTTGAACAGATTCAATCCTGTCTATGTGAAATTGATGAAAAGGTGACCATACCTTAGACGCTTATTCAAGTAATGGTCTTACCATAGTCAAACATAAAGCTCTGGTGGCATATGGGTCGGAAAATTCTTTTGACTATCTTTTAATAAGCCCAAGAGTTGAATTAGCTCTACTGACAATATTATCTACATAAGATCTGAAATTTAGTTCGGTGTCTAATAGAATACCTAAGTCTTTAGTGGATGTGACATTAGAGATAATAACGCAGTTAATACTATAATAACGCGCTGATATTGCCGTTTTCCGGGACAAGGTGATGCTTTGGCATTTGCTAGCGTTAAGTGCTAGGTTATTAGGGTATTTAGGCAATAGATTATCGTCTAAAATTATTTTGTGTTTTTGATAAAAAAAAAATGAATTAAATAAATAAATTAAATGGATAAAATAGTTAAGTAAAGTATTATTAATTTTTCATTAATTCAAAAATCCCCCCTTTGGGTAAAATGTCCCCTATATTGTTGCTTTGAATTTCTGATACAATACAAGTATAATTTTATAACTATTTTAATACAACAATAAGAAAATTTCAAATTTCTACGTGCAATGAAAAAAAAGTTAAATCTAGCTAACAACAATCGAATGCGATTGCAACTGATGATAATGAAACATTATGAACAAAGCTAAATTTAATAAAATTCATGAACAAAGCTAAAATTTAATATTTTCAATGGTTGTCATTTGACTTGCTTGTGTTTCTGTCTCTGTTTAGACAAAGCAAAGTACAAACAATACATATCATATCCATTATCATATCCATTATCCATACATATCATATCATATACATATGTCATATCCATTATCCATATGCAGATACGTTTGTATAAACGGTTTTCAAAGTTTTAAATATATTTCAAGTGCTTAACGTGTTTAATTAAAATTTCAAATTAAATAAAAAGACAGTTTAATAGGAATATCAGGGAGTTCCGTCAACTTTTCGTTAACTTTAGTTGGCTGAACAAAATGACATTACATTCGTACATTCTGTACGGAAATTTGAATTGGTCAGTTCTACCAACATAATAAAAATTGAGATCATTTCGCTTACAGTATCTTACAGAAATGCATATTCAACAAGACGTGATGCGATCATTTTTTTTTTCGCGTCAACGATATGTCAAAGAATATGGCTGATAATAAGGTAATTGTTTTATCTTCTTATTTTCACCTCGTGAAGATGAATATAATATTAAAAAAAAAGGACGATTTGAACGTTTCCATCATAATAGGGTTGATGAATTAATATCAAATATATTTTTATATATGTATATCAATATCTATAGATTTTTTAATATGTAGGTACAATTTAAAAAAAAAACTTTTATAAGTATATCTTATAATATGACTATACAACTTCTTCGTTTTTAATAATATGATTTGTATATTTTATATTTAAAGTTGAAGAATATTTTTGTAGGTACCGGAGTTTGGAATATAATATATATATATATATATATATATATATATATATATATATATTATAAAACAGGGAAACAGTTTAATTACCCAATTCTCATATATATTTTTTTATACAATTATATATATATATATATATATATATATATATATTTAAATTTATATAATAGTTATGTGATTCCCACAAATTTAAATTTATATATGGAACTTATTCTAACTATATGAAAATTTTATAGTCATATAAGTGTATATTCATATTTGAACATTTTATTTTTATTTACAGGCTTACAAATCCATATAAATAAAATTTGGCGACTCTGCTGCAGTCATCATAAGTAGTAGAAAAAAACACGGTTTATTGTTTGTTTTGTTTTATATTTCATTGCTTTTTGCTGTTTTTGTTTTGTATTATTTTTGTATTATTAGAAACATATATATATATTTTATCTATGTAAATAAATGGTTATGGGAAAAAAAGAAGAAAACAAAATTTCATTTTAAGTAAATATTGTTGTAGGTATCGTATAGGCAAGGCACATAAAATAATATTTTGTATTTTTTACTGCATTCGCGAGCGATTCTGTATCATTTATATTTCTATCTCTATCTATATATACAATTTCTCCATGCAGACATATAATATCCACATAAATATATATAAGACTTTACTTATGCATAAATAAAGTACACATGTGTGCATATAATTTTGAAGTTGGTTGGATATTATATTATATTATATATATATGAAATGAATATATTTATATATATATATTATATATGCTTTTTACATAATAAAATGGATAGAAACGAATATGAAGGATATTATATTTTAAAGATACTAAAATTTTTAGTTAAGTCCTTTTTCAGTTACTGTTAACACGTGTGCGGCGGTATTTTGCGGAAATTATTTTTTTTTAAATTTGAAAGAAAAAAGAAAAGAATTAAATAAAACGTATTTCATTTTCCATATTTTGTTTTTGTTAAATAAAATCATTTTTTTTTTTTTGCAAACTACCTATATGTATATATATATAAAGCATTTAATATAAATATCAAATGATAATTTGTATATATTTATTAAACGTAAAATTAACTATTATTATCTAATAAACATAATAATATTTATCCGGAATAAATTTTTTTTTGTTTTTTTTTATGTTTGCATAAATTTTTTTAGTATTATTATAAAAATATGTGTAAATGAAAATTTTTAAGGATTTTGTTAAATTTTTATATTTATTATATACCTACATATATGTATATAGAATTATTTTTTTTTTTTTAAATAAAATAGAAGCAAAAATTTTAATCATTTATTAAAAAACAAAAAATACATATTTTTTGTGTTGTTTATATATATATATGTATACAATATGTAATCAAAAAACATAAATAAGCAAATTATGGAATAAAAGTCGAGTTTCCTTTCACTAATGATTTAAATTTATTTTGCAAAATATTGATGGTTGTTATTAGTCGCAAGTACTGGTGAAGGAAGTAAGCTGCTTCCGAAATATTGATATTTGCAAAATAAATATAATGTAAATGATTAGTGAAAGGAAACTCGACTTTTATTCAATAATTTAAATACCTAGGTATATCACATAAAACAAATCTTATTATCAAAAACAATAGATAAGCAAAAGAAAAATAATAAAAAAATAAATAAATCAAGCCAATAGAGGTGACAATAAACTCTATGTACCTATATTTTAAATTATATACTATGTACCTATATACTTATGTATAAAACTTTTCACATTGATTATAATTAATAAATTTGTGATTATATAAATAATAATAGAAATAAAATTTAATATTTAAATCAGCAAAATGCTGCAAATGATCAAATATTGAGAAAAATTTTTTTTTTGTTTTTTCAAATAAGTTCAATGTAACAAAAAAAGAATAAAAACAAAATTTTTAAAAGACATTTAAAAAATATTCGGTGTAATTTGTTTATTGGTTTTTATTATTTTTTTTCTACTTATTTAAACTTATAAATAACTGTATTCTCAAATGCTTATAATATAATCACTTATTATTATAAAAATTCAATTTATGTATATACTTATGTATTATATACCTGTATTATTATTTCTACACTATATATCTACACATATATCAGAATTCAGAAGATTGCTTATCAGGGATGGAGGTAGAAGTGAGTGAAACATTAAGTTTTGAGTTTGCTCTGCAGAAGTTAATAATAATAAAGTTAGTATGTATGTTAATTACATTTGTAAAGTACATATATGTGCATAATATTACAGTTCAAAAATCTGTTGATTGCCTGGAATATAAAGAAAAATTTCTATTTTCATAAAATCAGTATCATATAAATGTTTTGATATCACCTATTATCATCTGCATTTAGATACATATATTATAATGATAATAATAATAATAATTATTATTATTAGATATATATGTACTTCAAAATTCACATTGTTATTTTTCTTGCTGATTAAGAGATAGGAAAAATGTTGATATATAATTTTTATATCTAGGTACTCGATTGCTTTAAAAAGGGAATCTTTGGATTGGATATTAGCAAAGAGTATATAAATATATAAGGTCTCATCTGAATCTTTTTCAATTTTTTGATTTAGGTGCGTACGGGCGGGTAAAAAAATTAAATGAATTTTATTTTTATTTTAGTTTTTGTTTTTCTTTTTTTTTGTCTGTATGTCAGTCGATGTAACTATGTATACAATTTTTTTGTTCAATTGAAAAGTATACTGAAAAGTAGGTATATTTTTAGATTTTTAGAAGAAATTTTTTGTTTGTTTTTATTTGTTTTTATACCAGTCATGTACCTACCTATTTATACATAATGTATGTTAACTTACAAATAAAAAGACCAAACAAACAAACAATCTGTGTATCAAAAATTAATTGTTACTGTTTTATTTCTTAAAAAAATATCAAAATTGAAATAGAATTATGAATTTTAACCGGAAACGGTATTCCGTAGACAGTTTACGGTTTGTAATGCATGACTAATAAATTTTTTTCTTATATTACTATTATTATTAGAATTTTTTCTAGATTGTGTGATTCCTTCATTGACTCTATTATTGTATGCTTAACAGCATACTTATTTCAATACATATTATTATTTAGGTAGGTATATAACAACTTATATGCATATCCATATCAGTGCACACAGTCAAATATAACTATTCAATATAAATAAAATAATAATGTAAAAATAAAAAGTTTTAAAATATACTTTTATCGAAACCAAACTAGCCCCCTAAAAAGTAGAAAATAAAACTAGTGGTGGATGTTGAGCATCTAGAACTACTATAAGATAAAACACAGAAGTATATAACGAATCTTGCTGGAATATTGTTAACGGAAACTTTTAATATTTGCCGCTTGAAACGAATATTAAAAGAACATCACAAAGCGTTTCCAAGATCCCATTAACAATATTCCAGCAAGATTCATTATATACTTTTGTGTTTTATCTTATAGTAGTTCTAGATGCTCAACATCCACCACTAGTTTTATTTTCTACTTTTTAGGGGGCTAGTTTGGTTTCGATAAAAGTATATTTTAAAAATTTTTATTTTTACATTATTATTTTATTTTATACTTTTTAGTTTTAAGTGTAACCTATAGGTCTTATAATTTCAGAAAGAGTATATAAGTGTAAACTTTTCTGCCTATAACACAATTGGTTTTTGAAATATGCCTGAGACGTGCTAGGCGTTGCTCGGCAGCAACCCGAACCAGTCCAAATTTTTTAAATCGGTAACAGTCGTATATCTTTATTTGTGA
Source organism: Argyra leucocephala (assembly GCA_963942445.1). Lineage (NCBI taxonomy): Eukaryota > Metazoa > Arthropoda > Insecta > Diptera > Dolichopodidae > Argyra > Argyra leucocephala. Next base: position 38,689,567 of record OZ012682.1, on the reverse strand, counting down.
AAAAGTATCTAAGTGTAAATTTTCATGCCTGTATTACAATTGGTTTTCAAATATGCCTGAGACGTGCTAGGAGTTGTTCGGCAGCAACCCGAACCAGTCCACATTTTCGAAATCGGTACCAGTCGCATTTCTTTATTTATGAAAAAGTATCTAAGTGTAAATTTTCATGCCAGTAATACAATTGGTTTTCAAATATGCCAGAGATGTGCTAGAAGTTGTTCGGCAGCAACCCGAACCAGTCCACATTTTCGAAATCGGTACCAGTCGCATTTCTATATTTATGAAAAAGTATCTAAGTGTAAATTTTCATGCCAGTAATACAATTGGTTTTCAAATATGCCAGAGATGTGCTAGAAGTTGTTCGGCAGCAGCCCGAGCCAGTCCAAATTTATGAAATCGGTATGAATCGTATTTCTTTATTTGTGAAACAGTATCTAAGTGTAAATTTTTATGCCTGTAATACAATTGGTTTTCGAAATATGCCTGAGACTTGCTAGGAGTTGTTCGGCAGCAACCCGAACCAGTCAACATTTTCGAAATCGGTACCAGTCGCATTTCTTTATTTATGAAAAAGTATCTAAGTGTAAATTTTCATGCCAGTAATACAATTGGTTTTCAAATATGCCAGAGATGTGCTAGAAGTTGTTCGGCAGCAGCCCGAGCCAGTCCAAATTTATGAAATCGGTATGAATCGTATTTCTTTATTTGTGAAACAGTATCTAAGTGTAAATTTTTATGCCTGTAATACAATTGGTTTTCGAAATATGCCTGAGACTTGCTAGGAGTTGTTCGGCAACAACCCGAACCAGTCAACATTTTCGAAATTGGTAACAGTCGCATTTCTTTATTTCTGAAAAAGTATCTAAGTGTAAATTTTCATGCCTATAATACAATTGGTTTTCAAATATGCCTGAGACGTGCTAGGAGTTGTTCGCCAGCAACCCGACCCAGTCCAAATTTTTGAAATCGGTATGAGTCGTATTTCTTTATTTGTGAAATAGTATCTAAGTGTAAATTTGTATGCCTATAATACAATTGGTTTTCGAAATATGCCTTAGACTTGCTAGGGGTTGTTGGGCAGCAACCCGAACCAGTCCACATTTTCGAAATCGGTAACAGTCGTATTTCTTTATTTAGAAAAAGGTATCTAAGTGTAAATTTTCATGCTTGTAATACAATTGGTTTTCAAATGTGCCAGAGACGTGCTAGGCGTTGCTCGGCAGCAACCCGAACCAGTCCAAATTTTTTAAATCGGTAACAGTCGTATATCTTTATTTGTGAAAAAGTATCTAAGTGTAAATTTTCATGCCTGTATTACAATTGGTTTTCAAATTTGCCTGAGACGTGCTAGGAGTTGTTCGGCAGCAACCCGAACCAGTCCACATTTTCGAAATCGGTACCAGTCGCATTTCTTTATTTATGAAAAAGTATCTAAGTGTAAATTTTCATGCCAGTAATACAATTGGTTTTCAAATATGCCAGAGATGTGCTAGAAGTTGTTCGGCAGCAGCCCGAGCCAGTCCAAATTTATGAAATCGGTATGAATCGTATTTCTTTATTTGTGAAACAGTATCTAAGTGTAAATTTTTATGCCTGTAATACAATTGGTTTTCGAAATATGCCTGAGACTTGCTAGGAGTTGTTCGGCAACAACCCGAACCAGTCAACATTTTCGAAATTGGTAACAGTCGCATTTCTTTATTTCTGAAAAAGTATCTAAGTGTAAATTTTCATGCCTATAATACAATTGGTTTTCAAATATGCCTGAGACGTGCTAGGAGTTGTTCGCCAGCAACCCGACCGTCCAAATTTTTGAAATCGGTATGAGTCGTATTTCTTTATTTGTGAAATAGTATCTAAGTGTAAATTTGTATGCCTATAATACAATTGGTTTTCGAAATATGCCTTAGACTTGCTGGGGGTTGTTGGGCAGCAACCCGAACCAGTCCACATTTTCGAAATCGGTAACAGTCGTATTTCTTTATTTAGAAAAAGGTATCTAAGTGTAAATTTTCATGCTTGTAATACAATTGGTTTTCAAATGTGCCAGAGACGTGCTAGGAGTTGTTCGGCTGGAAACCGACCCAGTCCAAATTTTTGAAATCGGTATGAGTCGTATTTCTTTATTTGTGAAATAGTACCTAAGTGTAAATTTTTATGCCTGTAATGCAATTGGTTTTCGAAATATGCCTTAGACTTGCTAGGAGTTGTTCGGCAGCAACCCGAACCAGTCCAGATTCTTTATTTGTGAAAAAGTATCTAAGTGTAAGTTTCCATGCCTGCAATACAATTGGTTGTTCGGCAGCAACCCGAACCTGTCATTTGATAGCTTTGTAAAGTACCGTGTCCGGTTGCTTTTTTCATCATGAGTAACTGTGCAAAATTTCAGAACTCTATCTTTAAATTTTTTAAACAAAATTATTCTTTTACTTTTTGCGTTTGGTTTGAATATTAACAAAAAAAAATTCCAACCTACCTACCAAACATATATATACACAGACACTGGCAAGTTAATATAAAAGTATATAAAATAGAAATAAAAAAAAATGAAAATTTCGGTTTTCTTCACCACTTTTTTTTTTTCCTCTAAGTGTGGGTCCTCATATCAGACTCGTAGTCTGATATGAAATTACTTATTTTTTATTAAATTTGTATTTGTTTTCAATTCAAATTTTTAATCGTAAAATATAGTGTCTAAATCTTACAATATTATTTATTAAAACTGTTTTGAACAATCTAGTGAACACCGATCAGAACTCAGAACACTTTTGGACAAAAAAGTTCAATTAACAGAAAGTACTGAACACAAAAAAGTGTTTTTTTTTTTAAACTCTAGATAGTTCAAGAACAGTTTACTGAACAAATCTATTATGTATCCATATTATGAATTGTGATTATTACAAATCTAAGGTTGGCTTTCATCATAGTTTCGTTGAAGAAAAAGAAAATACTGTGATGTTGTGATTTTTTTTTGTTTATTCACTCTATCTCAAAATGAGCTTATTAGCTCGTGTAGAGTGCATTTAAATCAACAGCGTAAATGTCTCAACACAAAGTTGTTGTGTGTGAATACAACGTTCACATGATCTTATATGTCTTCAAAAGGTCACAAAAGCTTGAGACATTGTCTACATGATCACAATTGATCTTGATGATGTCTCCACGACCGATTTGACAGGTATTTGGGCTTACAAAAACTTTTAAAAACACAATGTTGTATAGTGTTAAGAAAGATTTTGTGTTCATTTTGTTTGATCACTCAAATGAATTAAAGCACCATGTCTCAGAAAGTATGAGATAGTATTATGTAATAAGTAAAATGTTAAGTTTTTTTGCACTTGTGTTGGTTTGAAAATTTGTTATATTTAGGGTGTGTGTGTGCCATCAAATCATACCGTAGTAAACAAATATCAAACTTGTTTCGGCATCGCAATGCCATTAAAACAGAATATATATATTTTTTTATGTTAAATATAAGCATCGGCATTGAAATAGAAATTTTTTTATTTTTGTTTTAAAACAATGCCTTGATTATCATTTAACTCTAACATGATGAAATCAAAAAATTTGATAAAAAGCCAAATGTAAATGAGCTGTATTCCAAGAGTATTCTCCACTACAACTTCAACATTATGTTGCATACCCATACATTTTGCCCGGGAACAAGCCCAATAGCTGTCAAATTGGCTTTTGACAAATAACATTGGCTTTTGTAATAACAGAAAAATTTATCAAGGTATTAAGTTAAAATAATAAAGTACCTATATACACCCAGAGTTTTCAGTCTTTATTAATAAAAAAAAAGATAAGTTTTCTTTCAGAATTTTTCAGAAAGCCTTCAAACACGTTAATTCTAATTTTAATTTATAATAGACATCAACCAAATAGATAATATTTTTTTATTTATTTATAAATTGGCAATAAATAATAAATTTTTTTTTTGAATTATATCAACTAAAAATATATAAATTAATTCATTGATTCAAATATATATTTATATATATGTATGTACATATATAAATTAATTTTTTCTTTAATTTTGTGTATATGTTTGGCAATTAGAGTTGAGCTGTAGAGTTGAGTATCTCATACTATGTGTAGCTAATTCAAAGCCACACACAGAGATCAGGGTAATTTCAAATTAGACAATTTCTATTTAATTACCTAATTTATATGATGGCTTGACTTGACGAAATCAGCTTGAGTTCTGAAGAGTTTTTTTATCTGTATGTTAGCCTGAGAGATCAAAAATGGCATTAAACTTAATTACACTTAGATAAATTAAATTTTTAATAGAAATAGTTTTTGTAATCCATATAAGCAGGACATTGCTTGTTTAAAACAACAACGACATAACTCAAAAAACATAGTTTTTTGCTAGACGCATTTTAAGGTTTTAAACTATTATATCCTTGCTAATATATAATATTTCTCCTTCAAATTAAAACCTTGTATTCTAAGAACATTAAACTAGAAAGTAAAGGTGCAACGCCTTCGATAGGTAGCTATTTAAAATACTTAGAGTCCTTAAAAGGACCTGGGTTCCAATGTATGTCGTTGTTGCAGCAGAATCTGTTTTGTACAACTTAAATAGAATTGTGACGTTTAAAATCTTATCATCACAAAAAGTATCATCAGGTAAATAAGTTTTATTATGGTTTTATCATAGATGTGCTAGATGCAGATGAAGTGAAGGTGAATTGAGGAAGCTGCAAAAATATAGTTTTTTTTTTATAAAACAATTCTTTGTTATAATTTTTTTTTCTCCTTATGTAATCTTTTTTTAATTATTATAGAATTTTAAAAAAAATATGTTGAAAAATTAACTAAACAATCTTATATGACTTAAAGGTACAAAGTTACCACAGTTTTACGAATGCTCTTTCAGAGGCATCAGTTCCGTGTATGATTTTCTTTCATTAAGAGCAGTAAAGTTTTCGCAATGTAAAAATAGCAAACCATGATTTAAAAAAAAATATTATAAATATGAAAAGTATTGAAAAAAGTATTATATATAAAAGTATACACAACATTGCCTTCCGTAAATTTTTCGACCGGTGTTAATGGAATGCATGTATTTTCCTGGCTAATCAAAGCAGAATATTCTAAAATGAATTATTGTAGATTAAGTTTTTGAAAGTTTCTAATCGTTCAAATACTTGCGCTAATTTGTTGAAAGCATTTCTAAAGTCATTTATTTTACTATTAAAAAAACTTAGTTAGATATTACATTTTGGTCTTTATCTTGAGTAAAACCCTGATTAAAATTAATGTTTTACACTAATCACATTAAAAGTTTATCTTTGTCATTCAAAAATGAATTTTGACAAGGCGCCAAATCCACTTTTTGGCCCCAAAATTTGTAAATATTCAAATTCTGCATTGAAAAATTTACTTTATTTGTATTATTTGTTTGGAATGTGCTTATTTATTTTAAAATAAATACATAAAACTAAAAATAATGATAAATTTTATCATAAAATTTAAAGTAATATTGATACAAGCCAAAAAAATTCATCACTAAATTCTAACTTTTACTACAATATCGTCACATTAAGAAATATGCCAACTCTCAATATTATAATTTATCAAACTGTTAATTGCAATAACGTACTATCCCAAATACTACCCAAATAAATAATATTTTTTATAATAACAACGGCATAACTCAGAAAAAGACTTTTGCGATCAGTAAAGTTTTGAAATGAACAGCGTCATAACTCTAAAAAGTACGTTATACGTACATAAAATTATAATAAAAGCAATACTGACGTTGACTGCAATGAAGAACTAACCTGAAATGTACCACTTTTTACTTAAATATTTAACCTTTTTACTGGCACAACTAAAAATAAAACAATGTTGAACTAAAATTTCCGAGAAAATCGAGTTATGCCAAAAGAAATAATTTTTCTCTTACGGTTTCAATTTGAAAGCTACAAACTTGTTGCTATATAACTTGTTGCTATAACTTGTTGTTATATAATAGAGAATACAAAAAAAAAAATTTCTACATTAATAACTCAAAACTCTAATTTTTTGAGTAATGCCGTTGTTATTTTAAACAAGCGACATATTTTCAAGAAGTCAAATCTATAGTAGGAATAGTTTTTCCAATCGCCTTATCAGGGCTAAGGACTTTATTACGTTAGTTGTTTCACAATTCAAAATATGCAATGCAATGCACTCTACTTATTTGTGTATAAGCCTTATGGGAATATTTAAAATCGAAAGATCTTATTTGTTAACAGAGATATTTTTAAAACGAAATATATTTCCAAAAATATAAATTTTCATCTACTTTTACTGAAAATCATACTAAAAACTAATTAAAATTTGATTTTTAAAAAATAATCTACTGAACCATCCGACACAAATCCTACCATCGAAAGCTAAAGCAGCAAACTGGAGAGGATTCAAAACCAACTAATGAAAAAATTAGAAACTTTTTCTTTCCTTCATCTTTTTTCTCAATTTACATACTAAAACCAAAGAATATCCATAATAAGAAGGTTCACTGGAATAAAATTTTATAATTTGTCAATGTGTTGGTCACCATTTTTCCAGTCGATTTCCAATATTGTAAGAAATAGATAGTCATAAGAATGTAATTTGTGAGAGAGAGATAAAAATTCAAAATACAAAGTGGAAAAAAAATGAACGAACAATTTTTTTGTATGAAAAAAATATTGTCTTTATTTTTAGTTAGTTAGCTTAATTCCGAATTAAAATTTGTTTCAGCACCACACTCCAAACACTGAACAAGATGATGTTTTCTCAATTTCGAAACATTTTTAAAAAATTGTGTATAGAATAGTTTTTATAAAAACTTTTTTTAAGCGTTAGAGTTGATTTATTTTTAAATATAACATACACTGCTTAATTTTCATATATAATCTGCATTTTTTTTTCTAAGTACTTTCTTATATACTAATTTTTTTTTAAAAAATGCATATCAATAAAAAATATTATTTATTTAAATTTGAAATGTTCATATTATTAATATTCAACTTTGTTACCTATTTATAAAATTAACAGGTACCTAAATGCATTATATTACTTATAATATAATATGTATTATTAGTTCATTGATGATTAAAATGCACAGTTTAATTTTTCAGAAACTAAAAAGGCATCGGATTATTCATAAAAAAACAAACCGCTTGATATTCTTTTTAACTACCTATTTCAATACATGAAAAACTGTGTATATTGAAATTACATGAATGATAAAAAATCTACATCCCTTATAAGCCAATAAAATAAAATAATATGATATTTAAGAAATAACATATGTTTTTGAAACGAATATTATTTTATATAGGAATCTGTAAAAAATCAATCATTCAAAAGTTATTTATTCTCATACCCTAATAAATTTAATACGTTTATTTTTAAAAAAATCCGTACACAAAATTTTAGCCGACTGTACACATGAAAAATCTCTAGTGGGCTAAATAAATAAACAAAAATCTCCCGTGGGCTATTTAAAATTACATTGCAAAAATTATTTTTTTTTTATATGGTTTATATCGCACTCTTTCTTTCTCACAACTTCTTACATAAGAAAATATTTACAATAGTTCTTTGCTTCTTTAACTAATGGGTTTTTTTTTGTAAATGTGTTAGTTAAAATATCATGACTTCCAGTGAACCTTCTTATTATAGATATTCTTTGCTAAAACCAAAGAATATCCATAATAAGAAGGTTCACTGAAATAAAATTTTATAATTTGTCAATGTGTTGGTCACCATTTTTTCAGTCGATTTCCAATATTGTAAGAAATAGATAGTCATAAGTATTTAATTTGTGAGAGAGAGATAAAAATTCAAAATACAAAGTGGAAAAAAAATTAACGAACAATTTTTTTGTATGAAAGAAATATTTTATTTATTTTTAGTTATCAAAACTTATAGATGCGTTACGCTTAAAAATGCATAGCAATAATAAACATTATTTATTTAAATTTGAAATATTCACAATATTAATATTCAAATTTCCTTCCTATTTATAAATTCTAATATTATTAAGACATAATTAATAAATTATCATTGATTATTAAATGGCAAAATTTAATTTTTAAGGAAATAAAAATGCATCGAGTCATTCATAACAAAAAAAAAAGACTTTGATTCTTGATATTCTTTTTAACTACCTTATTCAATACCTGAAAAACTGTGTATATTGAAAATACATGAATGATAAAAAATATACTTCCCTTATAAGCCAATAAAATAAAATAATATGATATTTAAGAAGTAACATATGTTTTTGAAACGAATATTATTTTATGTAGGTACCTGGAAAAATTCAATCATTCAAAATTTATTTATTCTCATTCCATAATAAATTTAATACGTTTATTTTAAAAAAAATTCGTACACAATATTTCACATGAAACTGTACACATGAAAAATCTCTAGTGGGCTAAATAAATAAACAAAAATCTTCCGTGGGGTATTCAAAATTACATTGCAAAAATTAAATTACATAAGAAAATATTTACAATAGTTCTTTGCTTTTTTAACTAATGGGTTTTTTTTTTTGTAAATGTGTTAGTAAAAATATCTTGACTTCCAGTGAACCTTCCTTGACAACCAGTATGTATCCTTGACAACCCGTGAACTCTAGAACAGTTTTTATCAAGGTTAAGTGTGTTGTAATTTCATCAACAAAATGGAATAAAAGAAAAAGAAAATAAATGAAATTTGAGTGTATTGTCAAAGAATATCCATAATAAGAAGGTTCACTGGAAGTAAGATATTTTTACTAACAAAATTTTTTTTTTTATTGCAATCTTCATGTATGTTAAGTATACACATTTTTTAAGGTGTCGATGACTCGATGCCTTTTTAGTTTCTGAAAAATTAAATTGTGCATTTTAATCATCAATGAACTAATAATACACATTATATTATAAGTAATATGCTCTAGGGTTTGTATTTCTATTTACAGTTGGAGGTTTAACTGGAGTTGTACTTGCTAATTCATCAATTGATATTATTTCTATTTAGTATTAGGTACCTATTAATTTTACAAATAGGTAGCAAAGTTGAATATTAATAATATGAACATTTCAAATTTGAATAAATAATATTTTTTATTGATATGCATTTTTAAAAAAAATTAGTATATAAGAACGTACTTAGAAAAAATTAAATGAAGAGTATATATGAAAATTAAGCAGTGTATGTTATATTTAAAAATAAATCAACTCCAACGCTTAAAAAAAGTTTTTGTAAAAACTATTCTATATACAATTTTTTAAAAACGTTTTGAATATGAGAAAACATCATCGTATTAAGTGTTTGATGCGCGGTGCTGAAAAAAATCATAATTTGGAAATAAACTAACTAAAAATAAATACATAATTTCTTTCATACAAAAAAAATCGTTCGTTAATTTTTTTTCCACTTTGTATTTTGAATTTTCATCTCTCTCTCACAAATTAAATTCTTATGACTATCTATTTCTTACAATATTGGAAATCAACTGGAAAAAAATGGTAACCAACTCATTGATAAATTATAAAATTTTATTCCAGTGATACAACTTTGAAATATTATATACATATATATCTATACTTATATGTATCATTTGTTTTTGGATCTGACGGCGAAAAGCATTACCTATGCGGTGATCCTCATCACGTGTTATATCTGATATACTCCTGACGATTATTAAACATAAATTGTGTATACGTATGGATTGTTTAATAAATATAATAATTGCAAAATTTTATCCATCTGTGGTACCTATAAATTATTAGTTTATTGAATAAATATGATAATATGATGTAGTATAATATGTATATATATATATTTAAGTATAAACATAATGATTCCGACGTATTACACAACAATAAAGTTTTGATAATTGTAAATAGTATAGTTATATAAAACTATGTTAGTATGTATATAATAATTGAAAATAATAAATTTAATATATATATATATATGTATACATAATGTGTGAATAAGTTAAACAATTGAATCATATAGGTACATACTTATATAAGTTTGTATTTCTTTTTAATTTTTTGTACATATTTATAGGGAAGTCTGTTTTAACCTGAAAAAAATCTATCCTTTAAGGGGTGATTCCTTACGAGTAGGTATTTTAGGAACAAATGGTTTATAATTTTTAAATTAAAATAAATGTACAAATTTTGTTTTATATGGCTACAAATAATTGGAATTGGCAAAAATAATATCTAAAGAATATCCACTACAGCTTCGTAAACATGCGAGCTGGAACATTGCGTTCTGGATAATTTTTTTTTTGATTAAAATGCCTAACAAACTGTATCTTTGTAAAAGTATTAGATATACCTACCGGTTCTAAAAAATAGTTTAAAATAAAAATTTTGGTATAAAAAACCGAAAGGTTTGTAAAAAACGTTAATTGTCTTCTGTTCGCTTTTTTTTTATGAGAGAAGGAAAATCTGATATTGATATTGTGTGTATGGCAAAAATGTAGAAAGTGTTTCAGTACATTAAAACAATTAAAAAAAAAATTAGGTGAGCTTATTTTAGATAGTAACAAAAGTGTCAGTTTTTTATACCAACAATTTAAGTTTAGGCAGCTATAGCTCGAAAACGGAAATTGTGATACACATAAAGTAAATACCAATTTAATTTAGAATTTTAATATTATTGATTAACGTCAACATAATCTTTTAGGTCTAAAGTCGTATTGGGAACCATTTAGAAGGTAGTTGATTTCTACGTATTTTTTAAATTGACAGTTAATAATCGTTTCCATCAATTTTGGCACCACTTGATGTTTTCCTTATGTATCTTTAAAGATTAAATTAGTACAGAATATGACGAAATATCTCAAAGTGTTTACCACTCTGTATAGGAGGGAGTTAAACTAACCACTTTTCAACTAATTTATTTTTATTTAATTTTATTTAATATTTTGGAATTGTCTGAAACATAATGATGATTTTCATTATGTTTTCACATTAAAGAAATAAGCGTAGAAAATAGGATAACCTGGTTTGGGAAAGTATAAAGCACCGGTAATTAAAAACTATATGTTTCGGTATATTTTCTTCATTCAAATTATAATGTTACAAACACCTTGCATTTATGTAATTGATATCAAATCGAAAGAAATTGGTTTATTTATTTATTTTTTTAAATAAATGTATACACACACACCTATATATATATATATGTATATATATATATATATATATATAATATATATAATATTAAATAAACATATTAACAAATTTATAGGTATACCTATATATATAATATACATATATAAATATATAAATATAAATTTTATTAATAATTTTATTTATTTTCTGTAACTATTAGAAAGATCAATTTGTTAATAATTTCAAATATGAAGGTGTAAGTAATTTATATAATATTATTAATATTAAATTCATCGAATTCCACAACAGCAACAATTAATACAAAATAAGGAACATCAATACTAATTCAATCATACTAGTTAATAATAACATAAATAATAATTAATTAATATAATCATTAAGCCGTGTTAAAATAAAAAAAAGAATAATTAAAATAATAATAATAGCTAACTAAATATACCAGTGTGCGAAACAAAATAAAAATTATTCTAATAAATTATTAATTTGTTACAATAACAATTACAACAAGTTTCTTATACATAAAAAAATAATAATAAAAGCAACAGGAGGCAGGATCAAATTAAACAAAAAGTTAACATAATATAATATTAACAATTAATTAATATTCATATTAAACATCATCATCATTATTATTATTAATCTTATCATAAACATTTTCAATGTCTATTAGTAATAGTAATATTATCAGTTGTCAATCAACATCATCTATATTGACTTCACCTACATCAGCTGTATCATCAATAACAGCTTTATCATCATCATCACCACCATCATCATCTTCTTCATCAACATCATCATCTTCATCAGTATCATCAGTATCATCAACATCTGGATTATCTACAACAATTTTAGTTAATAATAATAATAACAATATAAATAATAATAATAATAGTGTAGCAGCTACAAATTTATTGAATTCAATTCATTGTCATAACAATAATAATAACGGTAATATTAATAAAAAAACTAATAATGCAAATAATTTAAATAATAAAAATAATAATAATAACGGTAATATTAATTGTAATAGTAATAAAAATATTTTAAATAATAATAATAATAATAATAATACTAATAAAAATATTATTAATAAAAATAATAACATTAATAATTGTAATAATATTATAAGTGGCGGTAATAATAATTGTAATAATAATAATATAAATAACAAAATTATATCTAATACAAATAATAGTTTTAATAATAATGTTAAAAATAATACAAATACAGGAATTGTAGAAGATCAACGAGCATTACAGTTAGCATTAGAATTATCAATGGTTGGTTTAACTGATAATACTAGTAATAGTAATTTAATATCAAATAATAATAATAATAGTCATCATCATCAACATCATCAACAACAACAACAACAACAACAGCAACAACAGCAACAACAGCAACAACAACAACAGCAACAACAACATCAACAAAATTTGCAACAACAACATCATCAATTGCATAACAATTTAACAAATTGTTTAAATGTAACAAATACAAATAATTTATTTGCTGAATTAAATTGTTTGAATTCAGCTGCTGTTGCTGCAGCGGCATTATCAAATAATTTACAAAATTCAAATAATGGACTTAATTGTGTTGTAACACCAACAAATAGTGTTAGTTCATTTGCTGCATTATTACCAAGTATTGAAGATCGTTCAAAAAAATCACAAAATATGACAGAATGTGTTCCGGTACCCAGTTCTGAACATGTTGCTGAAATTGTTGGTAGACAAGGTATGTTATACATATATATATATATATATATATATACATTTTATAATTTAAAAGTTAATATTTATTTTAAATACCAAAAAAGAACATTTGAGATGACGCTTAGTGATCAGCTAAGGCAAAAAAATAAATATGTATAATATAGACCGTGCGACATCATTTATAAATGTTCAGTTTTTTTTTTGTGTTTTTTTTTAATTGATAATGAATATTTTCATATTTAGTAATTAGCAGTAAATAACTCAAATTATTCTTAATTTAAGCAGTTTATAAATTAAGAACAAAATAGTAATTGACTATACTTATGTATTATATTAATTTTTGTAATACATTTTGTAATACATTTTTTTAAAAAATAATTTATACTGAATTTAAGAATTTAAATTTTTTGGTTTTTGATTCAAAAGTAGTTTAAATTTTAGCTAATAAACTTTCTTTTATAACCTCAATTATATAGTTTTCAACTTCGATTTCTGAATTAACACGATAGTTGTAAGCTATACAATACATACATAAAATAATGGAAATATTAATTTTTAAATTAAGTTTAAAGACTATTAATTTATGATACAATAGTAGGATAATGAAAATGTTTCAATAATACTAATTGAATTGTGCGGGAGATTGTAATATATTCACTCTATGATGCCGCAGGAGATATTGAAGGACATTGAAATATTATAAAACTTTGACTAACAAATGTAAATTTAAGACGTTAACATTTTTGTTTGTAAAGATCTTTCCTTCACCGATATTGAATCGAGTAAAATATTTTTATCTATAAAATTGTTGAAAATTTTCAGAATGTTTTTTTTATCTTACTTTCCCACCACTGAAATCAAAAAATAATAGAAGTGCGATAAAAAAATTTTGTAGTTATGATCATCATCATTATATTGTAATCCCATCCGTGAGGCGTATAGGGTGGACAGTTTGTAGTTATTACAGTTTTGTGGGATTCCCCTGAGCCCAGCTTAGATGAAATTAAAAGCCTGGATAGGGCAAAAAGCTGAGGGCTTCCAGGCCAACGTTCCTGGAAATTGGCAAGAAAAATGCTCAACCTAAGGGCTCGCTGAAGAAAACAAAAAACTCTTCTAGATCTCAATAGGAAACAGGTGTGCGTATCTTGCCAGGGATAATGACAGGACACTGCGTAATAAAGAAACCTTTATAAAATGGGTTTAACCGAAAACAACTTGTGCAGAATATGTGAAATAGAAGAAAAATCTATTGAACATCTCTGAATGCGAAAGGCTTAATCGTAGCAGACTTTACCCTGAACAATGGGAGCTATCCAGCATCGCATTGAATAATATCCTGAGTGTTATCACAAAATACAGAGCATAACTAACAAACACGGGTTATCTCAACAAGCCCATTTGCGGCTACTGTGATATGGGGGGCAGATTCCCTACCGAAATTCTCAATCAATCTATCTATCTGTACTGGTATTTTAATATTGGATCAGAATCAAAAGTTGGGTTAGGTTTCTTGATATTTTATATGAGAAAGTACCATGTTTTTTTGAGACTACAAACGTAAGGTTTTTTAATACGAATCAATACATTCCCTGATGATCCCAGCTCCCAGCGGAGAGTGATAGCACCTTGCTGATGGCTGAAATCATGAAATTGAGCATATTTTGCATGGCTACTGTTTTCGTTGTAATGTGTGATTGTACTTCTATGTTTTTAGAAACACAAAGCAAAAATCTATACAAAATTATATACAAAATTATACCTTCAAATTTTGCTTTGACATTATTTTATATCCAGCTTAGAAACAAATTTACCAAATTATAACTGCAAAAAATTCTACGTTATAATTGCTAAAACAGATTTAGTATTCGGTATATTTGCTACTTTTCCCAAAATAGTGGTAAATTTGCAGTATCATTTTTTCTTCTGAGAAATAAATTTAAAAAGTTTTTTAAAAAAATATACAAATTCATAAAAGCTTGCAGATTTGCCATTTGCAATTATAACTGTATTAAAATATTTCGGTTTTAACGAATAAAAATAAAAATGAGAAGTAACTATTTGCAGTTTTAATGAATTTATATATTTTTTAAAAAACTTTTTAAATTTATTTCGCAGAAGAAAAAATGATACTGCAAATTTACCACTATTTTGTGAAAAATGTAATTTGCAGTTTACAATTACAAAGCAGAACGTTCGAAAGGTTTTGCAAAATATGCAGTTTAGAAATTTCGAACTTGCTTCTTTTGCAGATTGGGAATTTTTTTATTAAGAAAAGTGTGCTGCTTGTTAAATATGTTTTAGAAATGAATTTCCGAACAGACCCATAATTTAGTATTGTACAAAATTTATTAATGTATTCGATAAATAAAAAATTATCCATTTAAGAAGAACAAAAAATTCAAAGATCTCTAAAGGAAAAGGATAATACTATGTAGGATATATATATATATATATATATATATATATATATATATATATATATGTATCTAATAATATGACAACCGTGTTTTCATTTAAACTTTTTTAACAATACAAAATACAACTCAACTTAATACATAAACTTTATGAAAATATTATTTTTAAACAAACCATATATATATATGTAGAACTATCATACCTTATATGGTATACCTAAGCTGCTGCTTTAAAAGGGTCTAAATTGATATACATATATATATATATATGCTTTAATATATTATGTAGTTATGATGTGTACATAAATACAATTCATAATATATAATTAAAACGTTCATTGCTCCCAAAATATTGGTTATTCCGTTATTGAAAAAAAAAATTTTGTATTGTAGCTGTGACAAATCTATTCAAAGACAAAATATATATTTGTAGATATGTAATTTAGAATATTGCTTTAGATTTTTTTTTTTTTTTTTAGTTATTTTTAGGGAAGTTTTTATATATTTTTTGTTGTTTATTTTAAGTATAACAATATAATGTAAAGAACAAAATAAAAAACAAAATATTTATGCATATTAATCCACACATCCATATTATATTATATTATATAGTTTATATACAATGCTTTTATATACATTTATATATGCATTTTATATATAAATATAGTTTTACATCTGCTATAAATGCGTACCGCAAAATGTATATATGTAGAAATAACGGCGAAGGATGTGCGCATTAAAGTTCTCAGAACTGTTGTTGTTGTTGTTTTTTTTATATCATTCTCTTATTTTATTCTGTACGGATTAGTGATGTTGTATATAGGGATATATGTGTGTGTGGATTCTTGTACACGTTTATTTTGTACAACTCTGAAAAAAAAAAAATTTCGCAAAAATATTTTGTTTTTGGAAGTTATTTGAAAAGAGAAATCATATTAGACGTCGAAATTGTATATTTTCATTATTTATAATATTTATAAGTGATCTCCTATCCAGACTTCAAACAAGATTCGCAGTTTTGCTGATGATAATACCCTTGATTCCTTCTATTTCTTTGAAAAAGCTATTGAAGTGGCCTAGACTTCAGTTCACAGAGAACGCAATAATATGTCTTGTTCTCTAAACAGCGAAGACTGGGGAAGTGTAAATAGGGTAAAATTTAATGCTTGAAAAACCCAGAGTTACGTCTTATCAACAAAGCAAAACCCATCAATACCAAATATTCTATTCGGAAATTTAAATATCGAAAACTTTAAAACTCCAAGAATTCTTGGAATGGAAATAAACAGTAAACTTTCGTGGCACGATCATATTTTTTCTGTAGCGAAGGATGCTGCGAAATTTTTAGGATTTTTAAGCAGAAGTAGAAAAAATTTTACACCTTCCAACCTCCTATTAATATATAAGGCATACATTTGGCTTTGACTTGAATATAACTCGCATATTTGGGGCGGTGCACCAAATACCAGCCTACAGTACCTAGATAAGGTACAAAAGCAAGCCATCAAAATTATAAATGATGGACATGTTACACAACACCTAACATCATTAAGTCATCGCCGTAATGTAGGAGCAGCCAGTTTGTTTTATAAACAGCTGTTGGGTAATAGCCCTGACGAAATAAAATGTATTATCAATACCACAATACAACCATTCCAGCGTAATACTCGCAGGGTAGCCCTCACTCATAAATTTGTAGTAGAGGCTTCGAACCAGAACTGTATAACATAAAAATTCTTTCATCAACCGAACTATGGAACACCTTACCATCTTTTGTGTTCCCTCAAACGTATAACTTAGAAGTTTTCAAGAAACGGGTAAATAAATATCTTTTAACCTGTCCGTAATTTTGTACTAATTCTATTCTATTTTAATTCTTTTCTAGTTTTATTACTCTTTACTATCGTTCTTTTTTCTTCATCTGAATATGGCTTAAATTCTGCGAAGACAGTTAGGGTGCTTATCCCATTTTTTGGCCTAAAATAAAAAAAAAACAAAGATTTTCGATTAAATTGGAGTACTTCAACTTAAGTGCATGTGAATTTGTGCGGTGTAATTAATACAAAAAAAGAAAAACTTTAAAATTCTAAAATTAAAATAAAAAATAAATAAACAAAAACAATTGAAATAGTACTTTAAATGAAAAACAGGAAAAAATTAATATTTAATCTAAATTCAGTGTCAATAACAATATAATTATTAAAACAGAAAATTACAATTACAATAATTGCATTAATCAAAAATATTTAACCAAAATTAACAATAGCCAAAACTTAAATTTTATTCCATTCTCTCCTATTATTGTATTATATTACAAATGTTGTTAACTGTTCGTCTTAGCTGAAGCTGACAATAGTTAAATCATGACGCGCGTCGCGCATGTACATACTCGTTGTTGTTCAAATTCAAACCGTATCAATACATTATTTTAAGCCACAAAAAAAAATTTTTTTTTTGTTTTTCTTTTGTAAATCTCTCATTAATTCATTATAATTTTTATTTTTTTATTTTTTTTTTTTTGTTGTTATTACCGTAATTTTCTCAGTGTTCTAACCTGCAGTGAATGTCTCTGAGAATATTTCTACACTCAATAAGGTATTAAAAACTGTTGTGTGTAGATTTGGGTCTCAGGCTCAGTTGCATTCATTACAGGAATGGCATAAGTAAGTGGTAATGTGGGCAAAAAAAAATTTAAAGTTTAAAGGGAAAAAAGATTTTAAAATTTCAAATTATTTATTTTTTGTTTTGTTGTTTTTTATTTTTTGATTACTTCTGTTAATTTTAATTTATTTACCTTTTCTCTTGTAAATTGTTCGCTATAATTCGCTATATTAAGATAGATTTTTGTAACATCCGCGGTCTATCAACGAATTTCCATTCCGTCGAAAGCCATCTACGGCTTCAAAATCCAGCAATTTTAGCACTAAGTGAAACACAAGTTGTGAATAATGATATTAATTTTAATATCAATAATTATTCGCTTGTGCCACTTTTTATACCCCATAGAGGGATTGCTTTGTATATACGAAATGATGTAGCTTATAAGACACTTCAAAATTCTGAGTGCTCCAACCCAATTTATCAATATAATTGAATGAAAATACACGTCTATAAGCGCATCATTCACTTCTGTTTTATTTACAGATCGCCTCAAGCGAACCAGCTAGAAACTAATATGCTTATAGAAAGTCTATCCAATCAGATAAACTCAATTCTGGAAACCAATCCCGAATCTGAGATTGTTTTGGCTTCATTCCAAATAGCCTTAAAAGTATAAAACGAAATCCCTCAGCTTGGTTTAATGACCTATGCAGCAAAGCTCTGAAATCCAAAGAATAAGCTTATAAAAAAAACAAGAATAATAAAACTGTCAACACGTATGAGAGTTATAAAGTGATTAGGAATAAATGTAATAAAATTATCAATCAGCTAAAATTCCTGCACAGCCAAAGGTTGAGACGAAAAATCTTTAATCTCCCTAACAACAGCAGATCCTTCTGGACGTTTGCTAAAAACGTTGGAAAATATTTTTGCCAATCTTCATTTCGACCTTTAATTGATAATAGTACTATTATATCAGATTCTGTTGGAAAAGCTAATCTTTTTGCAAAATTATTTGCAGCCAATTCCACACTCCCTAATACAGCCCAAAATCCGCCAACAATCCCTCTTGTTAATTCTTTGATAGCAAGGATTTACTTCAGAACAAGAGCTGTAGTGAAAGTCTTGAAGAATCTTGATATAAAAAAATCTATCGGTCCCGATGGTATACCTGCGGTTGTGCTGCGAGACATTGCCTTCGCCATTTCTAAACCTCTGCGCAATTTATTCTATTTATCTTTTTCTTCAGGAACTTACCCGTTCTCTTGGAAAGTTTCCCAAGTTTATCCTATTCCTAAAAAAGGTTACAAAAGCAATCCTTCGAACTATAGGCCCATAGCTATTACTTCCATTATATCCAAAACGATTGAAATCTTAATCAATCAAAAGTTAAAGAAATATCTTGATATTAGAGGTATAATTCATGATAGTCAATACGGCTTTCGAGCTCGCCGTTCAACCGGTGATCTGATGACATGCCTCTGCGAAAAGCTTAACACCAATCTTCATCAATCTGGTGAAACTGCTGTTGTAGCTCTGGATATATCTAAGGCTTTTGATCGAGTCTGGCATTCTGCTCTTATAGCAAAATGCAATGCTGTAGGCCTCGGTCCAACCTGTTCTAAATGGATTGAAAGCTTTTTCTTAAATCGATCTATCATAGTTTCAGTTGATGGTAGTTTTTCCAACCAACTTCAAATCAAAGCTGGTGTTCCACAAGGGTCCGTCCTTTCACCCACCCTATTTCTCATTTTCATTAATGACCTTCTCAAATTAATAATCATTCATTAATGACCTTCTCAAATTAACTTTCAATCCAATCCATAGTTTTGCTGATGACAGCACTCTAGTAGCATCATATGATTTTCTTAAAACAAATAATGCTACAGCTTCAGCAGTCAACTCCAAAAGAACAATGATGGTGCACTCAATCACGACCTAGCCAAAATTGTCGACTGGGGTAGAGCAAACAGAGTCGAGTTTAACACTTCAAAAACTCAAAGCTGCTTTGTTAGTAACAAGCAACAACATTCGAACCAATTCTCCGGCTTCAAAATGAAGTTATTCAGCGACTCAAAGACTTGAACATTCTCGGGATGCGAGTGAATCAAAATATGCACTGCAATGAACATATTTTCGATATTGCGAAAAGCGACGCAAAATGTTTAGGCTTTTTGAGTCGCTGCAAAACTTATTTTTCGTCTCGAGACCTTTTAAAAATCTATAAAGCATATATACGACCCAAGCTCGAGTATAACTCACATTTATGGGCAGGTGCACCAAAAACTGCTTTAAATTTTTTGGACAAAGTTCAAAACCTGGCCATTCATCTTATAGGCGACATAAATGTGACCTCATCCCTTATACCACTTGGTCATCGTCGTATTGTTGGAGCACTTACTCTATTTTTTAGATATCTGCTTGGTGTTGGCAATTGTTCCGAGGAATTAAAATCACTTCTTCCTCCTCTTAAGCAATTCCATCGCACAACACGAGAGGCATCAAGTGCCCACCCTTTGCTCACAGTGGAAATTCCGTCCATAATATTTTATACTACACTAACACTTTTTAAATATAATTTTATTTTAAATAGAAATATAAAATACATATACGTATACACAATACAAGAAATAAGACAAATTTTTATTTATCACTATTTAGGACTACTATAATAGTAATCAAAATAATAATACATTGTGTCAATGCTTAAAGCCTCTTTAAAAGCGGTTTGAAAGAGATTATGGAATTGTTGAAGTTTAAAACTATGATAAAAGAATTTTTACTTAGAAGAATATAAAAAAATATGTACAACAACTATAATATATGTATATATTAGCAAAGTTACCCGATGTTGTCCGAGTCGACCACAAAATGTATCGAATTTACTTCAATGAAGTTTGATTTATGAATCGAAGTGAAAAAAAATTGGTTTATCAAAAAAATTCTAATATTTTTTTTTCACTACGATAACCAAATCAACAACACTACAATTTAAACTATACTTATATGAAAATTATTTCTTTGTAAACAATATTTCGGTGTTTTTTCTGATGGAGTATAAGCCAACATGTTTCTTGGTATTGCCGTATTTTTTAAATAATTTTTTTTCACAATCAATTTGAATTTGTGCTTAAATGAAATGGGGATGCATAGTTCTTATTCCTAATCTAGTACCATAGTTTTGGCTGCTTCGAGTTTCGTAGAAGCAATATTGAAGCTACTACTTTTAATTCCAATTGATGAGGAGGAATTGAATTGAATTGAATTGAATAAAATTTATTTCGGGCCGCAAACATGTACTAAATTAAACAAAAAATCTTAATAAATTATTTATAAATAAAAATTACAGAAACTTAAAAAAGAATGAAAAAGGAAATAACAATGATGAATAACAAAGAGAAAAATAAAAATACTTAAAAAGTTAATTATATGACATAAGGTAAAAATATAGGAAGAAAAAAGAATATAACAAATAACAAACTACTATCTAAATTTCACGGAAAATGTTGATGTGTTTAGTGAATTGAATAATACGATTTAGTTACTGCTCAGTGTCCTCCGCGAGAGTGCTTAACCCTTCGATATCATGTATACACCTTGCGTTTCTGTAGCGCGGACATGCCTCGAAAATGTGCTGAATACTGACTGGCGTCTGACCATCACAGGAATATGTAGGTAGACTTCTAGTCGGTCCGTCAAATAATTACTTATGCGTCAGTCGCGAATGTCCTATCCTCAGTCTTGTAATTATACATCCGTTCTTTCGCCTTACAGAATCAATGATTTTCCAGGGTGCAGTTGACATTTTTATTTGTTTTAATTCATTAGTCGTGGGTTCGTTATTCCATCTAGCTTCATATGCGTGTGAAACATTTCTTTTAATCAGCCTTCTATAATCGTCGACTACAATTAACTGCTGGGAATCAGGATCCATATCTGTAGCATTTGTAGCCAGTTTATCAGCTTGCTCATTGCCAGTGATATTGGTGTGACCTGGTAGCCAAAAAATAACGATTGAGCTTTTTGTTTGGTGTATAAGCTCTTGGATCCTTAGAATAGTTGGATGTGTTGCGGTGAGTGATGAAATACCTTGTATACTACTCAGGGAATCGGTACAAATTATGTACTTTTCCTTTGGTTGAGTTAACGACACATATTCGATTGCTTTCATTATGGCATACAGTTCTGCTGAGAAGATACTGGCTTCCAAAATTTGTCTTGCATGAGGAGGAACATCTTCATTTTCATCGATAACTGCATCTATCGATTTGTATACATGGACCCCCTGGAACACTTTTCTGATTAATAAAACGAATTGTCACATTTTTGTGGCTAATTCACATAGTCATGAAAAATTTTTATACTGATTCTTAAAATTCGCAAATACTTTTTCAGGACAATACATATTTGTTTATTTTTCATAGAGTAGCAATGAATAAATTGTCAAGTCTATAAAACAATATTTTTTTGAAAAATTCCTCATAGAGTATGGAAGTGTAAATTTACATGCCTGTAACACAATTGGTTTTTAAAATACTCCTGAGTCGTGCTAGCAGTTGTACGACAACAACCCGAACCAATCCAAAGCTTGTGTTACATTTACTTCAGAAGATTGTTACTTCTTAAAAGGCACATTCCTAGTTTTAAAAAGGGTAAAAAAAAACATTTTTTGAAATAAATGCTTATTATCTTCTAAAATTTGCGACGTAGATATAAAATATGAGTTATAGAAAAAAAGAGACCTTTCCAACAATATATAAATATTGGGGGGTTTTTATAGTAAAATCTTGCGGTATTTGGATTTTCAAGAAGGAAAATAAATATTTTTTTTTTTTCCAAAATGTTCTACTTTGAACTACAATATTTGTACAACGGCAGCACCAATCGTCGTCAAATAAATGTTTAAATATGCTCCAGACCGTTATCTTTTTAGAATATATAACTGAATATATATATATATTTAATAGATCTACAGATATAAATGTTTTTATATAAAAACATAAAAAAAATAAGGATATTTTCAAATTTCATTTTCGTCCTTAAAAGATGATGTGCCACTAATGACACATATTTTTGGAAAGCTAGCAAATACAGATATCCTTAGAATATGGTTATTAGGTCCTACGCCGATACAACATCTCTCTCAGGAGAGCCAAACAACTTAACTATTTTATTTATCAACTTGTTTAACTTTGATTTCAAATTGAAAAAAAAAATCCTTCCTATCACTAAATAAAAATAATAACATCGAAACAATTTCCATATAAAAATTCAATACACAATGACAAAATTTCTTTTAAGTGTAATTTTTGAATCATAACACCGAAAGCGAATGATTTTAAATGATTTAAATGATACATTCACTAAAAAATTAATGATATTCATATAACAGGGCCCATAGTTCATAGTTTGGAAAATAAAACATCAAGCGATCGTTTATACATCAAGGTTACACTATATAACTCAATTAGAAAACGGTGGTGCTTTGAATTAAAAATTTTGAATAAATGGTAAAATTTTGAGTAAATGGTATCTTTTCGAGGCCAGTTAGCATTTAAACAGTACATATGAAAAATGAAAACAATTTCTTGGGGTATTAAAATATTCGTTTTTTTGTAGCTCTTCTGTAACAGGTTTCAGTGAAGAAAATAAAAAAAAATATGGCTTTGTAGCTGCAGTTGTGTTGCATTTGAGTGAAAATATTATAACAAATGAGCACAAGCTTTTTTTTATACATAATAGCTAACTATTTTTCTTCATACCAACTTTTACAAAATTCTGAAACAAAAAATTATTTACAGCAGGAACAATAAGAACAAATAGATTTTCAAATCCAATCCACCAGTAGTTATTATCCGATAAAGAAATGAAAAAAATGATAGAGAGGCTATGGATGAAATTGCAAGCCTGGGATGTGGACGTAGTTTTAGTAAAATTAATGGACAATCGATCAGTTACTCTAGCTTCTAATTTCGTTGGAAAAGAGAATGCAGATCATGTACATCAGAGATAATGTCATCTGTAAAATAATCTTTAGGGATAAAAATTGTAAGAAATTTGAAAGTGTTGATCGATCAGAACTTTTAAAATTATACAATATGCATATGGGAGGAGTCGATTTGTTAGATCAGATGATTTTAAACTATATAGAATTTATATAAGATCAAATAAGTGAACCGCCTTCAGAATGCTTTTTCATTCAGTTGACTTGACTTTGGTAATGAGCTGATTCAAATAAAAGATTACGAAAGGATTGTTGTTGGTAAAAAAGATAAGCTTGACTTGTTGCATTTTCGAATGAGGCTTGTTGAAGTATTATTAAGAACTGACAAAACGGTAATGAAAAGAAAACCTGGTCGTCCATGTCAAAGTAGTTCTCTTGCGAACCAATGCTGACCAACGAGAGAACCTAATGAAAAAGTAGAATTTTAGAGTAGATAGAGTAGATCATATATCACATTTAGACAAAAAGAAAGAAGGAAAACGTTGCAAATATAATTAGTGCTCATATTTCTTTTGTGATAAATATGGAGTTCATTTATGATGTATCAAAAAGGAAAGGTATTGTTTTGTAATGTTTCATAGGAAAAAATGAATTATATATTTCTAAATTTGTAAACTTTGTGATTTATTGACTTTATATTTTGTTGACTTGTTCGAATACGTTATGGATTTGTGAACTAATATAGTTTTGATATATAAATATAAAAATATATTGTATGTTATAATATTTGCAGCTTAAGATTGAATACACATAAAAATGCACATCCTGGAAAAGACGGAATATTTAGTGGAAAATCCTTCTCATCAATGTAGATGTTTTTGTTAAATATTATTGTTATTCAATGATCAAAAAGGTAGATAATTTTTTTCGCTTTAGGAATATAATATATATGTTTGAAAGGTTTAATGAAAATATTGTAATCAATACAAGGTACCTATAATATGGGTACAATTATATTAGTATATATTTACAAAAAAAAAATGTATTTGGTCGTCATCAAAACAAAATCTTAGAACTCTATTATTGTTTATTGTACCCTATTAGTTTTAGGTTAAGTTATGTTTGGTATATATATACATTTTCTTCAATAAATAAGAAAAATGTTTTAAACACAAAGCCAATATACATATGTATACATCAGCATCTAGAATATGTTCAACAAAAATAAAAACAAATAAAAAATATTTTTTAATTTGGTTTGTGCTAACTGCTAATGTTCATAATTTTAATCCTTTTTAGTATAAGGTAAATGTGTTTGTTTTCATAAAAGTTTCTTTAATACACATTTAAATATATATATATAACAATACATATGAACATAGCAAAAAATTTGTATATTTGCAAAGCGCATGCTTTTTAAAAAGTCAATGCCCTTTCGATAACCATGATTACGTGCGTTGATTCTTATATATATATATATATATATATATATATATATTATTGTAGAAAAATCTAGAACTTTTTATATACATAGTATATAACGAAAAATAAAAATGTTTTTTCAATATGTGTACCTATACAAAATATGTACATTATAGATATAGGGTTTTCAGGGGGCCAATGGTCATCTACTTTGTATAGGGAAGTTATTATGCTTAAAAGTAAAATTTAGAAACATTATATTATACTGTATATAATATAAATACGTAGACGTAGATGGGTGTATTGTATTAGAAAAACCTGATGAAGGTGGTGGTTAGTCAAATTTCGAATCAATCACCTTCACTTCACCTCTCTCTCTCTTTCTCTCATTATCCCTCTTACTCTCATCTTATACATATTACATTTTTAAATTCAAATTTAAATTCAGTTTATATATATTATATAATATAGTTTTTTTTTTTAAATTTATAATTTATATTAGAGAGCTTGAGTATATTTACATAAAATGGCAGACATGACATTGTCAAATGTACATATATATATATATACAAGAACCTATCAAAATTAAATATGCTATATTCTTTATTCACGATTTTTAGTTCAGGTTACAATATTTATATTTTAATTAACAACTTAAGTTTAGATATATGTATGTATATTATTTTGTATAAGTATATAGGTATACGAGTAGTTATATAAATTTTTAATTTTTAATTTTGATTCGTACTAAAAAGGACTTAAAACAAAAAGTAAAAAAATAATAGATTTCAGAAAATAGGATTCTTTTTAAATGAAATTGATAACAATTACGAATATACAAAAAAAAAAATAAGAAACACAAAATTAATGAATTAATAAATGAAATAAAACTAAATGAAAAATAGATGATTAGCAATAAAAAAAGTAAAATTAGTATAAAAATTAGTAATTACACATAAGTATGGGAGTAATACAGGAGTCATAAAATCAAATCTAAAGTTGAAAACAAACTGAGAAATAAATATAATGTACATCGTAAATGTCTCAACACAAAGTTGAATACAACGTCCACATGATCTTAAATGTCTACAAAAGCTCACAAAAGCTTGAGACATTGTCTACATAATCACAATTGTGTAGATCATCACAAAAGGAAATCACAAATACCCGTGATGAAATTGAGGTGCCTTTTATGTATTTCAATCGATTTTAATTGAATCGTTCATCGTTATCGTTAGATTTATTCGGTTGTAATCGTTAGTGCCATTATGTATTTCGATGAAAACTTGATCGAAAGTGTTTAAAAATGCTGCCATTGTTAAATTCAAATCTACGATTAAAATGACATTATGTTTGATTCTTTAAATGTCAAATTCAAATTATTATACGAAAAAAAAAACAATACTTAGTGTTATATTTGAAATTTTTAAGTTGAAAATAATTTAGAAGTGTTTAATTAAAATAGATATTATAAAATTATAAGTTTTTATAAATAAAACGATTTCAGCAGAGTTAAATTCTCCAATTTGTGATAGTGCTGAAAAACGCTATCCAAAAAATATCATAAATATAAAACAAAACACCAAGTGTCCAAGTGTTATTCTTTTATTTTATACATTCAATTCAAAACTAAAATAATTTGTACAAAATCTCTCTTTCGATGTCTCTTTCGTGGTAAAATTTTACATTGATAAACTTTCGACAATCTCTGAACTCTGAACGATATTGAAATATATAATGGCAATTTTGCATTTTGACATTTCGTTCGATCAAATCGTATTCGTTATCGAAATACATAATAGGCACCTAAAACTAAATTAATAACACAAAGTAAATTTTTTAGACAAAAAGTTATTAGAAACTATAAGAACAATAATAAATACAAAACATTTAATGCAATTGATGAATTCAACTTTGAAGATTATATAAATGTGTTGCCTGAAGGTAAAATAAAAATTAGTTGGGACAGGTGTAAAGTTTACGAAAGTTAGGATTCTAAAAGATGTGTTAAATGTCTTGGCTTTAATTATAGTAAGTATGAAAAATTGCAACGCTTCGGTAATTTGTAAAAGAATGTAATGAAGTACATGTAAAAAATGTTTGTAAGTCGCTAATGAATTAGGATGTATAAATTGCATAAGTGTGAAAAGTTTTAGTAAAAAAAAAAGAATTGGCATAAAACAGAATAATGGACTCAATGATGGATGATAGTATTGCCTCCACTTTAATATTTTGCATCAAAATTAGAATTTAGAAGAGAAAATTATTTTTCGCATTTAGTTTATTTAAATTTACTTTCTGTGTGACCAGATATTATATTATATTTGTTATATTTGCCTTAATTAACTTGGCTTGGACTTTATTTATATGTTGGTTTCAATTTGCTTCAATTCAACAAAATACCCATTTTAATAACCATTCAACCAAAGTATATCCATAAAAATAATATGAACTCATGTATGGATTCATTTGTTTGCACATATAAGCATATGCAAGTTTGCTAAAAATTGTAAGAAATAGACGAATAAGAATTTAACGTGTAAGAAAAAGAAAAAATATAGTAAACAAAAGAGAGTAATAAAAAAAGTTGGCTGAAATTAATTAAAAAAAAGTTAATAATTTAAAAAAAAAGTTTTCGATAAAAATTTCGGTGAAATATTTAGCAATATTATTTTTTAAATTATATCAACTATCCATAACATTTTTAGGAGACCTAACTAAAACAGCGTTATCATATTCTTTGAATTCTGTGATTTGTAAATAGATGTTGTCCTCAGTATTATTTTATAATCGTATATCAATATAATAAATATTTAGGTTTACTATAATTTAATATAATTAATAAAAAATAATAATGTGTGTAACTCCATATTATTACTGACAAAAATGTTAATAATATTTTATGTTATTGTAATATAATTATAATTTAATATTTTTGATAGGTATATAAGAAAATAATAATATTTAAAATGAAAATATTGAAATAATAAAAAATCAGAATTAATCCTCGTATAAGGAAACAAACTAAATTAGAACTAAAATTTCTTGCCACCCTGCCTCATATAAATAATGGGAACGCAAACAAATCCAAAGGAGAATAATGATAACACAAAATTATTTCACAGTATAAAGGAAAAGACTAACATCTATTTTGTACCTTTTCTCTCTCATAATAAATTTGGTATACGATAAGTAAATGTATATTTTAACTCTTTTAACTAATGATATTTTGCTTGGTTTGGTATTTCTTAAAAATTGTACTGGGATGCATATTCTTGTTAATACAGATATTCTTTGCACTCAACAAAGGTGAAATTTACATGTGTGTGTACTAATAATGGAATATGGATATTTGATAAAGTTAAAATTTGGTTTCTCTTTAAATTCACTGTATTTATTAACATTTCTATGGTAAAGAAGAAAAAAAAACCAAAAACAAAAAAGGGAATATAAAAAAAATGTGTGCAATACAAATCATTATCATTATACTTCAATCATTTTCAATTATTATTCAATTATATTTCAATTTCAATTATTTTTAATCATCATTTTCATTATATTTTTTTTTGTGTTTTTAATTTGGTTTCTTTTATTATTTCTCTTTCTTTCACTAAATATATGTACGTACATGTGTCAGTCAAATAGGGTTTGCATTTGTTACATACATAATCATATGGCTTAGTTTAATTGAAAATAAAATGCAAACATTATTTATGGACGAAAACAAAATTTGAACCTATCAGTTATCTATCACTCAGTTAGAAATTACTCTTCTCGAATGTAAAAAAATTTAATTTCGATTTATGCACGTATATATTATACTTTTATATGCCAATTTATGCTTAGGCAGCATTTACACGTTAGACAAAATCTAATTTTATCGTAGATAAAGTCGGATGAGTGTTTACATTTCAGACTTTTTCTCATATTTTATCTACGATTTTACGTCAAATATTTTTTTTATTTAACAGGGTTTCTTTTTATAAAGTGCGTAATTTTTTATTGGTGAAAATTTTTTAATACGTAATTTAAAAAATTAAAAGTTATGTAATCAAAAATCTCCAATATACATATTTTTATAAAATTTGTTACAGTAATATAAAATATAATTACACATTTGAAGCACGAGCAATAAGAACCAAATTGCGTAAGAGTGAATTTTAGTGCTTTTTGATTATATGTTATTTTGCTTTGAAAATATATTATTTTTAATTAAAAAAATATTTTCACTAAAAAGTCGAAAATAAAATAAAGAAAAAAATGTTTTTTTTTAGAAATATTTTCCTTCAATTTAAGCGTACTAAAACTACAAAAATAAACTTAAGAATCGCAGCTTGATATAAGGTTTTCAAAGCAAGTTATGATTGTAATTACGAAAAAAGCAAGTTAGTCGAACTTTTTACCAAATCTCTTAATCTCATCTCAAGACTTCCTACAATTTCGGCTAATTTGCTTTTTCCGGGGTACTGGTACCATATTTGTTTCTTTGGTAAACCAAAATTAATAATTATCATTTTTTCATATTAGCATATTTTTTTATCTCAGTTTTCGGTACCTACAAAGTTTAAGTTAATAAAAAAAAAACAGAAAAAAATCATTTAACAGTTTCTTATTTTTTTTCATAGAATCCAACTTTGGAAAGTTTACAAAAAAAAAACAGAAAAAAATCATTTAACATCAGTTTCTTATTTTTTTTCATAGAATCCAACTTTGCGTAAAAAAGTATCTTTCCCCATTTGAAATACTCGCTTTCGGGCAACTTTGGCGATTTTTGGTCCGAAATCCGAATTTCTGGTCCTTTTCGGAAGTTGAAAATATCACTAATCGATAGAGCGTCCTCGATTTTGTTAAAAAAAAAATTTATTTAATTTTAAAATAACGACTCGTTTCCCTCTTAAAAAGCTGATACGCATGCTCTGGAACACCCGGTATATTACGAAAAAGGAAGATAGAGATTAACAGTAGTGTTTTAAATCTATTAGCCCTTCTGTATGAATACCTTGTAAATTTAAACACATTAACTATATATTTTAAAATATATTTAAGTGTTGTGAATTGAGACACATATAGTATTTAAACCCCAGGGTATTTTCATATAGCAGAAACGGTAACATGTAATACAGATCTACACCAGAGTAGTAGTAAGGATTTAAAAAATAAATAACTTATATTGTTTCATATTATTGTATTTCCACTTAATAACATTCTCAAAGTAATATTGAATAAATTTACTTTTTTTTATAATACAAATATTTTGGGTTAAAAATTTTACTTCAACCTTTTTCACCTATTTCAACTTTAGAAATTTATACCGAACACAACATTTTGTGTTTTTGATCTCTATGGTCTATGATTTCTTCATTATATCCAGTTTGCCTTGCCGCGTCTTTTTTTTCGAGTTACCCTTTAATAATGATAATAATTTAATTATTTAATTGAAATTATCACTAAAAATAAGAATCCGATTAATAAATTAAAAAATATATTAATTAATTATTAAATTACTGATCCATTTTACCATAATGCTCACTAGTTAAGTATGGAGAGATAAATAACGACAACGATATCATGATGCAATATTCAATCTGGGGCTTTAATATCCACCAATACAATTCCATCAGACACATATACCATCCTCTTATCTTTTATCTTGCTTTTGTCTACTTAGTCGAATGAAATATAATAAAGTAAACTCAGTGTTTGTAAAAATTCTAATGCCGGTAATTATAGAACAGATAATACAGAAGCTTGGTTAATGTCCTTGAATTACTTGTTATCCTGGCATATCTGAATTCTTATCTGACAAACAGTTATTGCAGTTTTAGATATTCATATTCTATCACAATTACAAATCATACTTTAGGATTTACCTTCTAGTAGTAGTCGTTGTGCTTTAATTCATAGCTTAAATTTGACTTCTGCAAGGAGATATAAGGCCTAGTAATTAGAATCGGTAACATATAGAAGCTTGATTCATGTAATTTTGGATTAATTTACAGATATTCAATTTTATATATTTGATTGGTTCCTTTTTTATCCCTCCCGTATCGTAGATAGAGTGTTAATGGTATAATAGATATAAAGTAATGGTATAGTCTTAGCAATGCAAAAACGGCTTACATAAAGTTTTTCGGTTCTTGGTCTTTTTTTTCATTCATTGTTAGAATAAAATTTTAAAGCTAAACTGACTGGGATTTGCTGATGAAAAAATGTGTTTGATATTATTTGTGATGTAAATCATGACTTATACCTAATGATCATCATCAGCAATATATATTAAAAATATTGTATGTGTCAGGCGCTGGATAAGAACTTTAAGGATCCATTAATGCTAAGTTACTTACTTACTTAGGTGGCCAACAGAACATGCACGTTTGACTTGGGCCTGACTCATCAACTGCCTCCATTTTTGTCGCTCACGGGCGGAATTGATGTAAATTTACCGAAACTTCGTCTGTCCAACGAAGGTTTGGTGTGCCCCGACGTTTTGTACCTTCGGTTCTTGATTCGAAGATTCTCTTGGCTGAAACATTGATAGAATAAATGATCCAGCCAATGCTCTAATTAGGTAAAATATGGAAAAAGTATCTGATTAAATATTTGCAGCTGAATTAAAAAAATAGATTGATTTTCATTAATGATTATTACCATCATATACCACAATGTTAGACCTAACTGGGAAATCGAATTTTACTTATAAACTTATTATTAGCCCTAAAATAAAATTTTCAAGCTTATCGGGTTGCTTTTTACTCAATTATAATTTTATTTTAAATTTTATTTATTTATTTATTCAGTGGGTTCAATTTCAGATATTTTCCCTTTTCGGAATGTGAGCCTATTGAGCAAAGGTATTACATTTTACTATTGAATATTTCTTTTGCATATTAAGTCAATCACTCCAATCGTTTTACCTAATTAATCGTTCAATGATTTCATCATAAGATTTAATTAACACGCTGGGTGGCGCGGTGGGTAGAGCGTTTGCCTTTCAACCGAAAGGTCCCAGGTTAGATTCCTGATGAAGCAAAAAATGCTTTATTGTTTTTTCGGACTGGTCTAATACCCTTTGTCATTGGGATAAAATAAATGTCAGAAAATTATTGAGAGTATAATCCGGTAACAACTTAAATAAAATACAACTATTCTATTTAAGAAGGCCTAGTTCCTGACAATAGTAGTAGTTGTCTTAACTTAAAGATTCCATGTATATGTACATAAAAATCATATGAAATATGTTAACAAAATAAAAATAATTAAATATTTATTTTTACTTTTTTTTTATTTTCCGTTTGTGTGGACATTTTTCTTTTTTAAATTTAAAAAATTAAAATCTCTGTGCTCTGTGCTATTGCAGAGAAGTAACTTTATTTAAAAAATCCTGGACAACAACATCATTATTGATTCATATCAATTTATATAAATTGTAATACTCATGAATATAA
Source organism: Argyra leucocephala (assembly GCA_963942445.1). NCBI lineage: Eukaryota > Metazoa > Arthropoda > Insecta > Diptera > Dolichopodidae > Argyra > Argyra leucocephala. The sequence goes on along the minus strand of OZ012682.1, from coordinate 38,656,888 downwards.
CAAACCTACCGCAGACCAAAATAAACAAATTATCACATTGCAGCTTTTGTTTTTATTTTTGAACTAATAAACTACAGAACAAAAATATTATGAATGCAAATAGCACTTTTTACTTTTAAGTACTGAGCATCAAATTGGCCAGTACATTTTTGTGGTTGCAATATTTTTACTTTTTTTAATGAATCATTTGTTTTGGGTTTGTTATACATATGAATATCATTGACCCTAAAAAAGAAAGCAACAGTAATTTATGATGAGTAATTTTAGGAATTTAGAATATTTCTTAAAATTAATAATTGTAATAGTAGGAATACATTTATGTAAAGTGATTTTACATTTTTTTATATAGAGTTTAAATGTATTCCATAAGAATCAAAGTAAAAATTTAGTATGAATAAGATTGAAAATTTAAATAAAGAAAGAGTTAATTTTGGTCATCAATGATGACCACAACCTAAAAACAAACATCTTGTTTTTAATTAACTAATTTAATATGTTATTGTACAGTTAGGCCTTTATGGCCAGGCATTGTTAAATAACATATTAGATTTCCTAAGAGCGGCCTAACGGCCTATAAAAGCGGCAACTCTTACCTTACAGGACTGTAGGATTTATTCAAACCTGGACAGTAGGTTTTCCAAGAACATAAGGTGTGAATGATAATTTAAATTTTACTTATTTATTTTTTCTGTAGGTAAGTAGGAATCCTCGAAGGATACCAAGTGGTTTGAGTCACGAGTGCGCAATCCAACAATAGTAGTGAGGGCCTTAAAGCCACTAAAATAACCTCTTTTTTGTCTTTCATGCATAACAAATCCATGATTTTTTTTTATATTATTCTAAGTCTATGGGATGAACACCCTTCCTGCTTTTACACATTGATTTGAAATACACAATCACATACAATAGATTTTCTTTATAATTTTGTTTTATTATATCTACTAATTTAAATCTGGAAAACTATATCTACTGTAAAGTATTTCGCTTTCATAATAGCATAGGTCCATTTTATTTTTAATGATAACCAAAACCCTCAACTCTTTATAATTTATTTTATCCCAATGATAAAGGGTACTGAACCAAGTTGAAAATCCAGAAATCGTTATTTTGCTTTCGTCGGGAATCGAACCTGGGACCTTTCGGTTGAAAGGCAGGCGCTGATTGAAAGTTCTTTTTGGCAGAGTAGTTGTCTTGTGTAAATTAAAACTCTGGACATTATCATTGATATGAAGTATAACTTTAAAGTAAACTAAATGGCTTACCAGTAGTATGTTGTTTGTCCAATGAATAAACTCTGTTTTTTTCACGCCAATTATCAATGCTCTAACTACTATGCAAATATCATCAGCAAATAAAAATGTGTCAACATTATTACTTATTCGCTGTATAACTACTATCAATGTATAAAGGTCCTGAAATGCTACCTTGTGGCACATCAAAGTTCACAGTTTCATTTATACTTTTTAAATCACCAATTTTAATAAATTGTGAACGATCTTTTGAATATGCTTGAAACCATTTATATTCCATTCCTCTTACTCCAAAACCATGCAATTTTTGAAGCAGTATATTGTGTGCCACAGTGTCAAATGCCTTTGACAAATCTATAAATACTACTAAAATGTATAAATACTGTTGAACTTTTGTTATCATATCAATTATTGCTGTTTTTGTGCTAGATTTCTTTTTGAAGCCATATTTATTATTAGGAAAAAGTCTTTATTTATCTAGATATTTAGAAATTTAATTATGTACAGTTTTTTCTAAAGCATTGGATATTACAGGAGCAATGCAGATCTACTTATAGTTTTGTCAAAAGCACTTTTTTCCACTTTTGAAGATTGGCACAATTCTTCCAATTTTTAATTCATTTGGAACTACACCTTCTTGTAATGATTTATACATTTTGTGTTATCACAGGATAACGCTGGGTGACATTATGAAATTTAAAAAAAAAAATGCAAGATATTCTCGTTCTCTTTTCCATAGAATCGTCAATGTTATAATAAACTATATTTAAAGGACATTATATAGTGATAGTGAATATGTTAAGGATTTAATTTATTTTCATGAGATTAATGTGAGATCCAGTTAGCTTCAAATTTTTTGGAGTCAAACAAGTTCATATACATATTCTTATTTTCGTCATTTTACTTCATTTAATTTCTAGTTTTTGTTATTCAAATGTTCAACATCTGCACAAAAAAAACTGTCTACAGAAATTTTAATATTATTATTTCATTTTAATTCCCTTTCAACTTAAAAAAAAAAAAAAAAAAAAAATTAAAAAATGTTATTGAAATCTAATGCCGCATCATAGCATCCATGTTTTAACCAAACAAAAACAAATTTCCTTCGTCTATAGATGTATATTTATATATTAGTATATATACTTATATATATATATATATATAAATATATATATCTCCAGACATATTCTAATATAAAGCAATAAGAAAAATTGTATTATACCGGTTTGATTTTTTATATGGTTATCAAGTTTTCAAAAGTTTTTTTACCCAAGCAATTAAATTTAAAATCGCTGTGTGGTGATTGATTAAAATCATTGTTGCAACGATTTTGTGCAAACAACGATCGTACAAGTAAAAACAAAAAAACAAAAAAAACAAAAAAAAAACATAAACCAAAAGGAAAACATGTATATCTAACCTTGAACGCGATCATTTACCGCGATCACATTTGAGAAAATACAACAAAAACTAGAAGCAAAAGAACAAAAAAAAACAGCCACAACAAAAAGGTCAAAAATACAAGCAAAAAATGTTAAAAAAAAAAACAAAAAAATTAAAAACAATTGAAAAAACAAAGTACACACATACATAATACAGGATGTGCTCGATGTAAAACACATTATTATTTTATTTCGCTGTATAAAACTAACTATTAAAATTAGCTAGTCTAGCTCGTCGAAAGTAACAACTATTATGTATTATAATTATTCTTTTGAAAATATTACCTAACGCCTACATCATATGCAATAAAAAAGAATCTGGTTGATTATATGGCGTTAGAAATTTTCATCATTTCCATTAGCAGTTCTTAAAATAGGTAATGTGACCCCAATGGTCACTGCAATACTTTGAAAGATATAAGATCTAAACCAATATTTATATTTTTTGAGAAGATACAATCCTACCAGGTTTTCATCCGTTTTAGAATATTTATTTATTCATATACCTTTTCCCAGAAAGTTCAAGGATAAAAATACCCCAATTAGTGAGCTCCTAAACTAAAAAGCAACATTTATTTTATTCTTTATTAGTATGCAACTAATTCCAATCAAAAAACAAAAAATATTTAATTGGCTCCCACGTTGAAATTGATTTACCGGAACAGAAAGCACCATACTTATTATTCTGTTTTTTTTTTGTAAAATTTAGTTGAAAACATGCTGGATGGCCCAGAGTAGGTACAGAGTGCATGTTAACAATTAGTGCACATTAACCGAAACATTTCAAGTTAAAATAAATGAAAATAAAAAAATAATTGACCCACATCTCGAAAGGGAAAGGGCCTTTGAAAGTTTGTGTGCATATTAAAATACAGTATAGGTGGTACACGAGCGCCTGTCTTTCAACTTCGAAAAATCCCCAAATTCGATTCCAGGTGAAAGCAAAATACTTTTATTGATTTTTTGACGTGGCCGAGTTCGTCCCTGTATTTTTGAGATAAAATAAATTACAATAATAGGTGTACATCTCGAAAAGAGGGTTTGATATAAAGTTTTATATAGAAACTAAAATATAAATTTATGGAGTCTTCAATTGCATTTTAGGAATGTATTCTGGAATATAAAAAAAGCAAACATACAAACAGCTAGGGCCGGTCTTTCTATAGGTGCAATGCAATGCAATAGTACACAGAGCATATAATATGATAATTCAGATATCAATATTGCATTATACAAGATAACCTTATTTAACAGAAATAAAATTTATCGTTCTTGGTTGAAATGCTCAATTTCAAAAGACGCCGTTTAGTGTTTCTGTTATTGTATATTTTCTAAAAGGATAGAATGAACAATTTTTTTCTGGTTCTGGATGATAACTTAGAGATATGTATGCATTCATACCTTATCTCATAGATAATATAGAAATGGCTTTTAGCATATTAATTGTTTGTTAAAACTGCACAGGATGCCAAATTGATTAGGATCGGTTTTCTCAAACAGTCATTCAAAAATATACATTCTTTTATTATATATATGGATAAACATTTATAGATGTACATTTGTGTGTGTGTAGCTATTTTTTGTTTTTTTAATAAGACACTGACATAGTGGTTTAGTGGTTGTGTCATCTGACTAATATTGAAAAGGTACCGTTAATCCCGGTCAGGGCATGGATGTTAAATAGGAATTTTTCTTTCTATACCTATTTATCTATATGTCTAATGAAAGAAGTTGTTTGATTACAATATTTTAAAAATCGAAAATAGTATTCTGAATGTAGAGAATTTAAAAGTAAGCAAAATAATGTTGAATTTTGTGTCATTCAAGGAAGTTCACTAGGACCATTATTTTCTTGCTATATAAGTAGCTTCTCTTCACTAAAATTACATGGGCAAATTTATTTTTATGCAGATGATCTAGTACTAATATATTCGGAGTTAAAATATAACATTCTCAAATCCAAGGCAAATGAAGATAGGAAATGTGTGAATAAATGGATGTATCATCAAAAACTCACAACTAATACAAATAAAATTAAATTGATGTTAATCAAAGCTAAACAACAAACAATTACGGGGCCATATAACAATAATCCTATTGAGAGGTTTAATAAATACAAATATCTTGGTAATTATGGAAGATGACTTGAATTTGAATAAAAATATAAAGAATTTATCAATCAAAACACGAAAAATAGCTGGTGTGTTTAGGAAGCTATGTTCACGTGCTCCTCGTAACTCAAAGAAATCTATTCTACAGTTTATTTCATAGTAAAATGACATATGGTATTGGAGTCTGGGGAAATACATATGAAAGAAACTTTAAAATGTTTCACAGATTATCCAGAACAAAGCAATTAAGAACCTGTTTTTGCTGCACTGCCGAACATCAACAAATTTAATACATAAAAAGTACGACATTTTAAAAATAAGAAATTTTAAAAAAATAAATCGGATGTTGCACATTAATAATATTAGAAAAAAAAACATGAAGTCAAACATGTATATAATGTTCAACATTGATGTACACAATTACAACACAAGAAATGCAAATCATCTCAGATTTATGCCTGATCATAATCTAAATGGATTAGAACCAATAGTTAATACTGCAACTACAGCCTACAATAGATTACCATATAGTGAAAAAGATTCAACAATATAAAATTAAGAAAATATTTAAGAAATGTTTATCTTGAAAGTTATTAGCTTATTGATTTATAACTCATACATGTTCTTAATAATTTTTTTTAAACATTTCCGTTTGTTTTTTTTAATTTTTTCTTTGCGTTGTTATGTTTGATAATGGAGAATAAATTTGAATTATATAACTATATTATAAGCACTCGACATGAGCTTACATGTATAACTCTTCTGAGATTATTTTTTGAATAAATAAATAAACAAATGAATAAATTCATCCTGTAACAAGTTCAAATTTTCAGTTGTCGTTATTTTAGTTGGTTAGTTGTTTATTACTTGCTTTCTGGGTGCTACAGACAATAGAAAGTCCAGGGCTTGCTGGCGCAATATTTTTCTCCAATGAAACTTATATATTGTTAGTCATAATACTCTGTACGACCGACTGAGCGAGCTTTCTTGAGGTAATGAGATGAAATAAATAAATATTAATGGTGTTTGTTTGGAGTTGGAATTGTATAACATCTGCCCGAACCAAACACAATCAATTGAATAAATTAAACAACCTATTTGTGTATATTTACTAAACTAATAAGATTAACATATTTATATTGAGGACTGTTATTTCAAAATTCAATAAGTAGTTAATGTTTTAATTTTTTCCAGGAGAGAATTTTTATTGTTTATTTAAAAATCGGTGAATTTTAACAACTTAAAGTCTAATAATAAGCAAACATTTATTTTTTTTAATTTTAAATGTATAGTTCTGAAATCGAATCTGGAAAAATTACCATTTTTTTTTTTTCAAAACTCAACAAATTAACGTTTTTTTAGATTTGTTGAATTTTGGAAAAAAATTTGATATTATAATATTATTTATGTCTTCATTCTCGTCATTATATGATTTGGAGGTGTTGTCATTATCAATATTATTTAAAGATGGCAATGGTGTAGAAAAATATTTAGTTAATTTTATGGTACGTCATTTATTCTTTCTGCAGAGACCATGTTTTGTTTTTCTAAACCATTGAAATTTTAGTAAACTTTTTTTATGGTGTTCTTAAAAGGTTCTACCGAAATGAAAGCTCTACTATATACGTTTTACTAACTGACAGTGTAACTGTTCTGTTTCTTTTTCTTTCATATTTCATTACTCGTACTTCACTAATTCTTATATTTCAGTTTCCAGTTCCAAAATATTTCAAAATATCGTTATATTCATCTGGAGATAATATTTGTTCCATTCTACGATAATTTTTTTCCACACGATCAAAAACATGATCTGGTGACATGTAGATATAGCTGTCCTTTAATAAGAAAATAATGGTAGCGATCATTGAAATTAATCGGTGTATCTAAAATCCACAGATCCAGGGATCTGGTCAATGAACGATGTGGAAAATGTACCGGTTAATGTACCGGCGTTTTTTTTCCTTTCATCAATTTATTTTTATCAAAATTGATCTAAAAAAATTCTAGATATTTACATTTCATGGATTTGACTTTTTATATGTAAAAACAACAACAAGAGTTTTTATGTTGAATGTTGTGACATCTACTGTAAGAAAAATTAAATGTTTTATTTTTTTATGAAAGTTGCTAAATTTAAATCGTCATTATTTTTTGAATTAGTGTGAAAATTGAAATTCTTGAGGAAGATTTATGTAAATAAAACTCAAATTAAGAGTTACAACAAATAAATTTTATGTATGATAATAAATTTTATTTCATTAAATTTTAATTGATTTGTAAAAGTTCTTATTATACTTTCCGATGATGGTGCTAGTATTGCGGTACATTTTTGTGATAAATTGCGTTCAGTGGCCCAGATGGATTCCAGATCCACCGGCTAACTCTATACTGAACCCACCCAATGTGTTACTTTAGTAGCGTTTCATTAAGCTGTGTAAACTATTCATGAGTAGATTGTAAAACGAACACTCATTTTATGCTCATTAGCAAAACATAACCCAGAAACATTGATGTTAGTTTGTTTTGTTTTGGAAATTTATTTACTTATCAAAAAAAAATTTATCAAAAAATTCTCTGTGGTGGAATTCTGTATTGTGATAATCACGCTGCGACTGTCGAATATCTATAATTGGTATTCTACATGGTGATTGTCACAGTGATAGTCGCTTTTTTTTGTGATTTTAGGGTGACAGCTAATTTGGTGTCGCTCATGATAAAAATAAGTAAAAGTTTGGTTGTTTTTTGATATTTAAGCCTTTTAGATTTTTTATCATGTAAATATTAAAAAATAGAGTTTTAGAATTAGAAGTCGCTAAAATTGCAAAATGATTTAAAAATAATACTGTTAGAACTGAATAAAAAATGCTGTGATTATGTGTTAATTTTTTTTTTAATAAGTTTGAATTTTATTTTGTTTTCAATTACATATACATAATACACATTTATATTAATTAGTTATAAGTTTGCAACTGAATTTTACTCAAATGTGAATATAATTTTCTTCTTCATTTTATTAAATTAGTTGTTACATGAAATTAACTTTTCAGTTTTTTGTCTTTTAATATAAGTTTTTCACTTCTAATTCAAGTTTTTTTATTTTAAATTCAATTTTTTTATTTCAAATTCAAATTTTTTTATTTCAAATTCAATATTTGTAAGTTTTGTTATTTTTATTTTCAAATTTTTGAACGAAAAACTAAATATATAAACAAAAATAGATTTTTTAAACAAGCAACCTTTAAATAAGTTTTAGCAATTGCAGTAGTCTTGTTAATCTAAAAAAATGAATAACACTTCGTCCATAGAATCGAGTCCTTTGATCAGTCCCAATGGACGGAATTATCGACTAATATAATATCCTCTGATGATAGCAGGGTAGAAACTACATCTAACTTGGTTGTAGGTCGTAGAGGATACCATAGGGAACCATACAGTAAAACTAGTTTAGAAAAAAAGCAGATCCTAATAAAATGCTATGAAGAAGGCAAAAGCATAATTGAGTTAATCAATAAAAATACTGCCATGTCTATAATAAATCAATACAGAAAGCTGCTATAACTGATCATACTGAACTCATATCATATTACCAACTGTAATGGTGACATGTTTCATTAATAGCAGCTATGAATTTACATGGAATAATATATAGTCAAATAATAACAAACTCATCTGTTAATTCAAACAAGTTTTATTACATTCCTTGATGAGTTATTTGTTAAAGTGGCTGAAGCTAACATAACAGGAGCATGGCTGGTTTTGGACAATTGCACAATCCACAAAACCTTAGAAGTGCGTGAAAAAGTTAGCTCGATAAGTCATACTTTAATTTTTCTTTCTCCATACTCACGATGTTCAGTCCAATTGAAAAAGTATTTTAAAAAATAAAATTATCAGCTAGAGATTTTTTGGCGGATCGACAAACTAATATAAATTTGGTAAATGTAATAGAAACTACCGTGGCAACTGTTATCTCAGTCGATTGCAAAAATTATTACGTGGATATGGCAATGAAATTACCATTGGATATAGTTGGGCAACCATTACATTAATTGTTACATTTAATATACTTATTTAAAGTTTGTTTTGTTCAAAACATTTATTTTTGTTTGTTTAAAAATACTTAGTTTGTTTTCTTTCAAAAATTCAAAAATAAAAATAACAAAATTCACAAATATTGAATTTGAAATGAAAAAATTTGAATTAGAAACAAATAAAATTGAATTTGAAATAAAAAGAATTGAATTTGAAATAATTAAAATTGAATTTGAAATAAAAAAACTTGAATTGGAAGTGAAAAACCTATAATTTTTTTTTTTTTATAATTTCACTTTATTGATTAATAAGTGTAATGCGCTAATAAAATCTACAACTTATTTTTGTTTTCTATTGTTTTGACACTTTGACATTTAATAAATCACTTGTGCTGCCATTTCCGAATTGTATTTTTTAAGATGCTGCCGTTTTCTTAAATTATTCAAGTGATCGCAATACAGAATACCAAAAATTTTTAGTGTCATATTTGACTGTTGCAAGGGTGACTATCGCGTATCACAATACAGAATACCACTCCTGCTCTTCTTGTTGTTGTCTAGTTTTATTCATTAAATTTAGTTTTATATGTAATTATTTTTAAAATAAAATGGTTAATTATTATATTTAAATTATTTGTTTGTTGAAAAATATTTTAATTTAAATTTCTGTTTATTATTATTTTTGTTTAAAGCGGAATGTAGATCGTTACTAACCATTTTATACAAAATAACAAAAGGTAGTGTAGCTGTGTTCAAAAATGTGCATAATGGAACGCTACTTTGAATATTTTGGTTTTTTCTAAAAAATTAAATAATAGCAATTAACATTATTCCATTTTTATTTTGAGACGCACACGAGTCCGAAAATAGTCGAATATGATTCGGTATATCGGCTACGTCTTCATTTTGTTTCTTTTTCATATTTAAATAATTTTTTTCTAATAACTCCAAAAAATGGAGAACGTTCAAAGGATAACACTTTAAACATGTTGAGTTTTGTTAAGTTTTCTCAAGCTCAATCGATAGGGCATCAAAACACGAACATTTTGATATATAGTTATATCGCATATTTCGCTTTTCTCAACATATTGACTTTTGAGAAACTGATTCTCAATTATTCATCCATACTAAGTGAAAATATAACTTAAGTAATATTTTTCTATTCCATTAAGCGCAGATGTGACTGTTTTAAATTGTCATGATTATAAAAAAAACATAGTTCTCAGTACTATCAAAGAAGTCAAATTTCTTGTCAGCCATCTTACAGGATTATATGGAAATAAATATTTAGCTAGACTGATTTTTCATCGGGTCAGTGATGCGTCTAAGAGAATATGGGTTAATACGAGAACGACTTTATTAGTGAAACTACTGATAAAAAAACTTGAATATCATAAAATTTGCTACGCTATATAGGAATAACAATAAAATTCAATGAAATTCATTTCGAAATTAAAACAAAAACACAATCTTTAGGAACTGAAAATTCATGGATGTCCACGAAAGATTCTTTCCAAAGATATCTACTAAATTTGTTACAAAAATGGTACTAAAAATAATCGGATCTATTTGCGCAACATCTACCTTCAAATTTAAACCAGATGGCATCCATCAAATAAACATTAATCTGTGTAAAAATCATTTAGGTAACAAAACAATTAAATTTGTCGCAGCATTTGAAATCGCGTGCGATATTGAGACAAATATGAATGCCAAAAAAATAACCTGGAATTGATGAAATATCTCCTAGTCTCCTGGACTTCTAAAGGAGCTCCCCATACTAACATAATTATTTAATGCTTGTATTAGGCTGAAATACGTAACAATAAGTGCTTTAAAATTAAGCTGTAAATTGTCCTACTGAAACCAGGAAATCAAATGAAGTAATTCCTTATCATTCGGTATCCCACGTAAGTATAGTCCTCAAAAATATATATTTAAAAAATAAATAAAAAGCTTATATATTTCTATCGTACAAATTCAGCGTACGAATTTCTATAAAAAAAGTTATAAAAATTTATTTAATAAAAAATATTTGTATAAAACGCATTGAAATTCAAGCGTGCATTTAAATACATAAATAAAATAAATATTTTGCAAAACTTATTAATTAATTAAATAGAATTTATTTTCAGTTCTTTAATTTTTGCAAAATCGTCTGTCAAGTCACTATAATCCAAGCTGCTGAGAAAATCACTTTCTATAGATATTCTTCCTAAATCATTTGATTTTTTTGTAATTACAATCATAACTTGCTATGAAAACATTATATCAAGCTGCGATTCTTAAGTTTATTTTTGTAGTTTTAGTACGCTTAAACTGAAGGAAAATATTTCTAAAAAAAAACATTTTTTTCTTTATTTTATTTTCGACTTTTTAGTGAAAATATTTTTTTAATGAAAAATAATATATTTTCAAAGAAAAATAACATATAATCAAATGGCACTAAAATTCACTCTAACGCAATTTGGTTATTATTGCTCATGCTTCAAATGTGTAATTATATTTTATATTACTGTAACAAATTTTATAAAAATATGTATATTTTTAAAAAATTTTTGGAGATTTTTGATTAGATACCTTTGAATTTTTTAATTTACGTATTAAAAAATTTTCACCAATAAAAAATTACGCACTTGATAAAAAGAAACTCTGTTAAATACAAAAAATATTTGACGTAAAATCGTAGATTAAATCTGAGAAAAAGTCTGAAATGTAAACACTCATCCGACTTTATCTACGATAAAATTTGATTTTGTCTGACGTGTAAACGCTGCCTAAGCATAAATTGGCATATAAAAGTATAATATATACATGCATAAATCGAAATTAAATTTTTTTACATTCGAGAAGAGTAATTTCTAACTGAGTTATAGATAACTGATAGGTTCAAATTTTGTTTTCGTCCATAAATAATGTTTGCATTTTATTTTCAATTAAACTAAGCCATATGATTATGTATGTAACAAATGCAAGCCCTATATGACACATGTACGTACATTTACATATACTTAGTGAGAGAAAGAGAAATAATAAAAAAAAGAGATTAATGATTGAAAATAATTGAAATTGAATAATAATAGAAAATGATTGAAATATAATGATAATGATTTGTATTGCACACATTTATTTTGTATTCCTTTTTTTTTTTTTTTTTTCTTTACACCATAGAAATGTCAATAAATATAGTGAATTTAAAGAGAAACCAAATTTTAACTTTACCAAATACCCATATTCCATTATTAGTACACACACATATGTAAATTTCACCTTAGTTCAATGCAAAGAATATCTATAATCTATATTAACTAGAATATACACTCCAATTTTACGTAAACCTAATTTTTAAGAAACACCAAACCGAGCAAAATATCATTAGTTAAAAGAGGTAAAATTTACATTTACTTATCGTATACCAAATTTATTATGAGAGAGAAAAGGTACAAAATAGATGTTTGCCTTTTGCTTTATACTGTAAAATAATTTTGCGTTCTCATTATTCTCCGTTGCATTTGTTTACGTTCCCTCCCATTATTTATATGAGGCAGGGTGGCAAAAAATGCTAGTTCTAATTTAGTTTATTCCCTTATACGATGATTAATTCCGATCTTTTATTATTTCAATCTTTACGTTTTAAACATTATTATTTTCTTATATACCTATTAAAAATATTAAATTATAAATACATTACAATAATATAAAATATTATTAATATTTTTGTCAGTAATAATTTGGAGTTACAAACATTATTATTTTTTATTAATTATATTAGTAAACCTAAATATTTATTATATTGGTATACGATTATAAAATAATACTGAGGACAACATCTATTTACAAATCACAGAATTTAAAGAATATGATAACGCTGTTTTAGTTAGGTCTCCTAAAAATCTTATGCATAGTTGATACAATTTAGAAAATAATATTGTTAAATATTTCAACGAAATTTTTGTCGAAAATTTTTTTCAAAATTATAAACTTTATTTATTTAATTTGACCCAACTTTTTTTGTTACTCTCTTTTGTTTACTATGTTTTTTCTTTTTCTTACACGTAAAATTCTTATTATCTTCTATTTCAGACAATGTTTGTCAAATTTGCATATGAATTTGTGTGCAAACAAATGAATACATACATGAGTTCATACTCTTTTTATGGATATACTTTGGTTAAATGGTTATTGAAATGGGTATTTTGTTGAATTGAATCAAATTGAAACAAACATATAAAGTCCAAGGCAAGTTAATTAAGGCAAATATAATAAAATACGAATAACGATGGAAAAGGAATTGCAGAAAGCAAGATTTTTTTTTCACCCTCGGTTTCTGATTTAGATATATGTAACGTATAGATTATAGAATTTCTTACATTTTTATACAATGAGAAAATAGCTGTATTATACACTCTAGTTTATGTAACTATATTGTAATACTATTTTTTCGATTTCAAAATAATATAAGCCCATTTTGTCAGTGTGTACAGAACAGAGTAAAATTTGAATACAAAGTAATTAGAGTACATATTTGCCAAATTTATTTTTATGCATTCATATTCATCTGAAGGAAGATATTATTATTATTATAAGAATTTTTTTGTACAAAAAATTAACTCAACAAAATTTTAATTGAGCTGTGCAGTGCAGTATTTTGGTTATACAATATTTTGAAAGACAAATTTTACTTGAAAATTAAAACAACAAATTTTTTGTAATTTTATTTTTTAATATTTATTAATGGATTTTGGCGCCCTCGAAATATCTTAAATTTTAGCGCCCCGCCTAACTGTTCATACTGTTCTATGGAAGCGCCGGCCCTGCTGCTGACATTCCGATATTACCACAGTTCGAAAATGCAGTATTTGCAGATGATACGGCGCTAATGGCTATAAGCGATTCCTAAAGAGAGCAACAGACAACTTTAGGAAGGGCTGAATAAAGGAAACAAAAGGACCCAAAACTGGACATTTAAGTACTAATCAAGGTTAAACAGTACTAAATGCGACACACAATATCCCTAAAATGTAAAAAAAGTGCATCTCAAAAGTTTGCGCATTCGATTTGTGTTGCGCGTAAATGGATTGGAAAATATTAAAAACTAATATTAAGTTAAAATAAGTTGAAACCAAGTAAAAAATCGATAAAATGAACTGATGTTATTGTGTATTCCAAATCTCTGTGTAAAAGCAGTTAGGGTGTTTATCCCATAGACTTGGATTTATATAAAAAAATAAATCAACTAAAGACAATTATTTTTGTAATGGCAAAACTTTAAATTGCTTTTTAAACAAAAAAGTATATCCTGAGTGTGCTGATCACTGAGTCACGTATCCTTAAGACGTCAGATGATTAATAACGTTAACACGGGTAATCACAATAAGCCCATTTGCGACTGCTGTGATATATGATCCCTTTCCGAAATTACCCACCTAATATAACCTAAATAAAATTTTTTATTAATAATAATAATATTAATGAAATATATTTTTAATTTATGAATTAATACCGTATTTTATTTACATTTTAAAAATATTTTCACAAAAATTTTTAAAACTTAATACAAACCACAGCTGCTTCGCAAGCAAAAAATCAAACGAATGAAATGAGTTTAAACAAAATACGAAAGTAAGCAACCATAGAATGCTAAAATGCTGCACAAACTCGATTTTTTTAGATACGCATTGACTGGTGACATTTGTTGACATGCAAAAGTCGTTTAGCGAAAGTAGCAATAGATGACAGTCTATACCTAGAACTAAAATTAGTGATTCTAATCTAAGCTATACTGCTTAAATGATTTTTTGTTCATTTCATGAATACCAAATTAATATAAACGAACCTTGCACTATAGAAATAGGTATTATTATATGATTAATAACATAACCTAAAAAAAATTGTAATTGTCAACTTAGCTGTCTTTCTCTGCTATGAGTCACAATGACATTCCGATATTACCACAGTTCGAAAATGAGTCACAAGCTGTCAAAGTATCTGTTGAATTATTAGCAAATACTACGGCAACAATTTTTTAATAGTTTTTTGAGTAAATGACAGATGATTTTGACAATTTAACAATTGATAGTTTTTTCTATATAAAATAAAAATTTAGAAACTTTTTTCTCATGTAAAAGTTCATTAGGCTACATTTCTTTTTAGATCCAACAAAATATTGTCTCAATTAAAATGTTTAACCGGTTAAAACGTTGTTAAGTGAATCATAATGCCCATGTGTATACGAGGCAGAAATCTACCTAAGGTGCGTATTATCGGTATATTTTGCTATTACAGCTCTCATTTTGCATACAAAAACTACTGTTGAGCAACAATAAATAAAAATGTATTGAGTAGTTTTCTCGTTTTTACACAGGTATAAAATGAAAAATAACTTTTTGTCTCCCTTATCCTAGTAAATTGAATGCGCATCTACTGTGTTCAAATATAAATTGAGTAGGCATCTAGTTTTTTCTTATGTGTAATATAGAAAATATCATATAGATAGCATTTTTTGGCTCTTACTCTTCTAAATCGAATAAAATGTTTTCATTTTTTTTTACATAAATTGAGAGGTCTTTTTATTTTGTCTAATGTTTAGAATATTAAAGTTTGAATAGAATTATTATTGTGTCATTTGAATTATATTTAAATCGATCCGAAAATTACGCTGCCAACAAAAATTTTCTTGCATTTTGTGTATAAAAAAAATTAAAAATATTTTGACACTGACATATATTAGCGAAAAAAATTCACACGCCAAAAATTTACCAGAAATCTTGAACTTTGGTAGATTTGCTTACCCCGTACCGAAATGACACCCTATTATAGGTATATTTGCGCACAACTGAACTTAAAAGGTTGTGTAATTTTGACAGATAATTAATTAATTATTCTGAGACAACTAAGTTGTTACAAATGGTTAAAACCAGTGTTTATATACTGTTAGAGCCATCTATGTTATTAGGTACTTGATTTTGAAATTATTGAATGGAAAAAAGTAGAAAAGTTAAAATAGAGAAAATATAGAAAAGCTGAGGTATGTATTAATATTTTAGATATTATTTTACAAAAATTTTATTTTTATTAAAAATATTTTACATTACAAGTAAATGAAATAAAAATTACAAAGAAATTTTTACATCAACTCAATTTTAACCAACCTAATATAGTACTTAATTTTTATTACAAAATAATTAATATTAAACAAAATTTGTTTTAAGAACGTTCGATACAAAATTAAAAAACTTTTCAAATTTCAGACTTTAAAATCAATTTTTAGTACTGAAATTATCACTGTCAATGGCAGGACTTTTATGATAGATAACCTGCTTACAAATGGTTATTGCGCTAACTATAATGACATAGAGCTACATATGTCATGACATCTGTGGAATATAACATATACGTCTATGGAAAATATATGTAAATACACACCATCACACGTATATAGAAAATATATATAAATACCCACCACAATCGACATATGTGGCAAAAAAGTTGAATCTGACAATTCGTTAAATTTTCTTTTCTACCTACTGCGGTACATGCTGGTCTAGTACCCTTTGTGATTGGAATATAATAAATGACAAAAACATAATTGAGAGTATATAAACAAATTAATATATATAGAAAGTATAACAAATTAAATAAAATGAAACTATTCTATTTAAGAAGGCTTAGTTCCTGACAACAGTAGTAGTTTTCCACATTTAATGAGTAGATAACTCAGTAATTTGTTAAGATAAATATTCGAATTATTGTAGATATTGTAGTGTAAAATTGCAATGCCGTGCTTAATTAAGCACGAAAAGGTAATTCTATCTAAGTTACTGTCAAGATCATAAAAAAAAAAACCTCCTTGTGATAAGGGTGCCAAATTATTTATTTATATATTTAAATAAATTGTACATAAAACGATTAGTAGGCAAATTAGGAAGCTTGTCTCACTTGTCTACCTACCTGATCTTGTTTTGTCTTTCTTGGCTGTATATTAGATAGAATTACCTCTTCATGCTTAATTAAATACGGTACTACAAGTTTATACAATCTTAACGGAAGCAATTACCCAGCCAAGAACGGGGCCACAATGGAAGACGTATACATTATTTTTTGTCATTTATTTTATACAAAGGAAAATGGTACTTGACTAAAATCCCTAAAGCATTTTTCTTTGGTTTGCTTCGTCGGAAATCGAACCTTGGACCTATCGGTCGACCTCTTGGACCTTTCGGATCTTGTGGTTTGTACCTCCTAATGCGCCACCCAGCGCTTTTATACCGTAATGAAGCAACCGTATTACAAAATTGATAGAATTATTAGAGTAAAATTTTTCACTATCTCACATATCATCTCAGTATTGGTAATAATATAGTGTTACATCTTTATTAGGTTACAAAAAAATAATCAACAACCATTTGATAGTGATGTTTATGATATTTGCTTATCCGATCAGTGTATGTTGTTCCTAAAGTTTTTAAATTCTTCTCCTGTACTTGATTCACATTATTCTTCTTCTATTAATTTCTCCTATAATATTGATTATTCCAAATTAAATAATATTTTAGTTTTTGAGCTTTGGGAAGATGTTTATAACTCTGATGACCCCTCAGCAGCCTATTCTATTTGCTCTAAAACGCTTAGTAAGCATGTTAAATCTTGTATGTCTACTCGTACTTTTACTAATAATACACACAAGATAAAACCTTGGATGTCTAATGTAATTTCTTTTAACGCACAATCTGAGAATTTTGTATCTAATTTATGTGAGGAACCTTTACAGAGACATTTTCTTCTTTTTTGAACCTATAACGTCTTTGGAAATTCATACACTCATTATGAATCTTAAAATATCTAATTCTGCACCTAACGATTCTTTTTCCAATAATTTTTTGAACAAGATTTCGCTACTTATTGTTGATGTTTTAAGTTATGTTTTTAATCTCAGCGTTTATCAAGGAATCTTTCTTGATGAGTTAAAAGTAGCTGAAGTAATTCCCATTTTTAAAAAAGGAAATGTATTGGAATCTAATAACTACAGACCTATTTCTATATTGCCTGCTATTTCAAAAATTTTTGAGAAAGCTATTAAGTCCAGAATATTACAGTTTCTTGATAAAAGTAAATTTTTTAGTGACGCACAATTTGGTTTTAGGAAAAAACGAAGTACCGAAGATGCACTTATAAAGTTCTCCAGTGAAATTTATGGTGGTATTAACAATGGTAATTTCTGTAGTGGTTTATTTATTGATATCACTAAAGCGTTTGATACTGTGAGCCATGATTTACTATTAACTAAAATTTATAATGCGGGGTTTAGAGGTTTTATTTTTAATTGGTTTGAGTCATATCTTAATAATAGGAAGCAACGAGTCAAATTGAATGGAAAGTTCAGTGACCTTCTTATTATCAAAGTTGGTGTACCCCAAGGTTCAGTATTAGGTCCTATTCTGTTTCTTATTTTTATTAATTCATTATTGCAACAACAGTTCAAGGGTATACCTACAGCTTTTGCGGATGACACTGCTTTTTCATACAATAATAATAATCTACTTGACTTATTTTGCGATTTAAATTTTGACTTGGACCTAATTCGAAAATAGTTTTATGTTCATAAATTAGTTATAAGTAATAAAACTAAAATTATACAATTTAGGCTTAATAATTGTCTCCTCGAGAATTTTAGTATTTGGTATCATTCTCCTGATTGTCCTAAATTTTCTTTATTTCCTATACAGTCTCTAAACTCTTTTGTCGTCTCTTCGCCTTGTAGTATTTCTTGTTTTAACATTGAAAGTGTAGATACGTTTTGGTACTTGGGTGTTTTACTTGATAATAAACTGAATTGGTCTGTACATACTTCCTATTTAAATAATTATTTTAAAAATGTTTTGCAAAACATTTACCACTTAAATCTGTATTGTTCTTTAAAAGTTATATTAATGGTGTATTTTGCTCTATTCAGTTCTAAGGTGCAATATGGAATTAGTTGCTGTGGTGGTTCTTATTTTAATAAAATTCAACCTCTTCTCATCGCTCAAAAACACTGAAAAGGATAATTTAAAAAAAGAATAGACCAATGCCCAGTTTTCCTTTATTTAAAAAGTTGGATATTCTACCACTTAGACATTTATATTTGTTTAAAACGTTGAAAATTTTTTTCAATAGGTCTCGCTTACCGATTTCTTACTAGATATCATCTTAGAATTAATAATTTATACCTTGTAAATGTTCCAAGTGGCGTCGGTAGCCGAGTGGTAAAACACTCGAATATAGTAATGTAACGACCTCAAACCCCGTGAGAACCGAAATTTCAAATAAAAAAAAAAACACTGAAAAAGTGATTTTTCAATACACCACATCGGTTCTAATAATAATAATAATAATAATATAATTATAATATAATATAAAAATACAGTACAATATATATAATAATATAAAATAATATTAATACCAATATGACTAAGAAATAACAAGTATACCAATCGTTGTGATTAAAAGAGTCTCGCTTTCAATCATAATGGCAGCTTGCAACTAAAAAACTTGACACGGTTCTCTCTACTTGACCGATAGATGGCTTGGAAAAACACTAAAGATAGACATCACAAGCAGATAGCTACGGTAGACTAATCATTTGCCTAGTGAAAAACTTACGATTCTCGAAACAGAAACAATGCCTCGGATATATAATGGAAACACAGAAATGATTCTCGGCACACGAAAAAGGACACGGCTAGCACAATGGAATATCCGTACTCTTCGTGAAGCATCAAGGTTAGCACAACTTGAAGACCAGATGACAATGTACAAAATAGACATTATAGGGTTCAGCGAAGTTAGATGGAATGGAAATGGAGAATGCAACACGGCTAATGGAAGCAGAATGATATACAGTGGGAAAACAGCAAAAGCAGAAGGAGGTGTAGCAATTTTAATCTCGAAAAGAATGAAAAACTCCCTAGAAACATGGAAGCCAATCTCAGATAGAGTTATAATGGCAAGATTCAAGTGCAAATTCCGACACACCACTATAATTCAATGCTACGGTCCAACAGAAGATGCAGAGGAGAATACCAAAGAAACAATAATGGTGAAAGGTTGATAGAAATATGCCAAACATTCAACCTCACTATCGGTGGAATCATCTTCCCGCATAAGGACGTACATAAGTATACATGGACGACACCAAGTGGCAACGCCAGAAACCAGATAGACCACATATGTGTAAGCAGAAGATGGAGAAGCTCAATGATAGATGTGGGAAACAGAAGAGGAGCTGACATGGATAGTGATCACGAACTGGTAACAGGCGACTTCAAGCTGAAACTAAAAACCAACAGAAGCTACAACACCAACACCAATAGAAGAAAACAGCTAAATCTTCACTTGTTACAAAATACTGAAATCAAGTCCAACATGACCACGACCATCAGAGAAACAATTCGTCCGAATACACAGCAATGGGAAGAACTGGTTGTGAACATAAATCAGATCGCAGAGCAATCACTTGGCACTATCCAACACGAGAGAAAAAACTGGATTAGTGATGCAACTTTCCCAAGTTATAACTTTCCCTGATAAAGAAAAGAAGTGATCTTAAGCAGCGTACTTGTAACAGAACTACAAGAGCTATAACAGCAGAATACAAAAACATAGCGAAACAAGTAAAGAAAGCTGCCAGAAGAGATAAACGCAGACACTTCGAGAAACTCGCAAGAAACGTGGAAAGAGCTGCAAACCAAAACAATCCTAGAGAATTATACCTACAAATAGGTAAAATCACTAACCGCAGACACACGAAAATCCAATCAATCAGAGACCGGAACGGTATCCCACTCTCTAATACGGATGACCAACGCCAGAGATGGAAAGAATACTTTCAGGAAACAAGCAACATCAACAACATCCCAATAAATAGTTTCCGAAGTAGTCCGAGTAGTCCAAAACTGAATATGCACACTGAACCACCAAGCCTACAAGAGATTAAAGAGGGCATAATAACGCTAAAACGGAACAGGGCTGCAGGTATAAATGAACTTCCATCAGAATTGCTACAAGCAGACCCGGAATTAGCCGCTGAATTATTAGAACCTCACATCACGAAAGCCTGGGAGGAAGAAAGACTACCTAAATCCTGGAAAAGGGCCTGATTGTAAAACTTCCCAAAAAAGGAGACATAAAAAGCTGTAATAATTGGACAGGTATAACACTGCTGAACATCATATATAAAGTTTTCGCAACCATACTGAATCGGAGAATACAGCCTAAAATTGAACAAAATGGAAGGGACGAACAGGCAGGATTTCGTCCAGAAAGGAGTTGCACAGATCACACCAACACACTACGGCTGATCATAGAACAATCTGTAGAATGGCGCTCTCCGCTATATCTCTTGTTCGTCGATTTCAAGAAGGCTTTCGACACGGTTCAACGTATTGCGATATGGAATGCATTAAGAAGAAAAAGAATTCCCGCAAAATTAATAAGATTGTCAGAAGCTTTGTATGAAGATGCAGAATTATCAGTTCTCCACTGCGGACAAATAAGCGACACATTCACCACAAATTCTGGAGTAAGGCAAGGATGTCCACTGTCACCACTTCTATTCACGCTGGTAATAGATGAAATAATGAAAGAAACGGGTTCTTCCGGAAGAGGTATAAGGTGGGATCTCTCAAGGACACTTGAGGACCTTGACTATGCGGATGATATATGTCTGCTAGCGCATAGATTCTGCGACATTCAACATAAAGCAGACCTACTTCAGCAAGCAGCGCGCAGAGTCGGGCTAGAAATTAACATAGATAAAACCAAGGCCATGAGGATAAATAACACCAACACAAATACCATAACCATAGAAGGTCAAACAGTCGAATATGTGGAAAGCTTCTCTTACCTAGATAACATTCTAACAACAAACGGAGGTACAGAAGCAGATGTCAACAACAGACTACGTCAAGCCAGAGCTGCGTTCGGTGAACTAAGTCTAATATGGAAGAATGGCCAAATAACTATAAAAACAAAGATTAGAATATTCAAATCATGTGTAATGTCAACACTTATGTATGGCAGTGAAACTTGGATGACGACAAATAACATCAGTCAAAAACTTCAAGTATTTGCGAACAAATGCCAAAGAAGAATATGCAGAATATTCTGGCCAAACACCATCAGCAATAAGGACTTATGGCAGATAACAGGTGAAGAACCGATAATGCATCAAATTAAGCGCAGAAAATGGAGATGGATAGGGACACACTCTAAGAAAACCATCAAATAATATAACAAGAATGGCCCTAGAATGGAATCCCCAAGGGAGCAGAAGGCGAGGAAGACCCAACAACACCTGGCGTCAGACTGCGACTTCTGAGGTAATAAGATATGGACGAACTTGGGAGGAGATAAAAACCATTGCGTACAATAGAGAACAATGGAGGAGGCAAGTTGATGCCCTATGCTCCCACGAGGAGTAACAGGAAAAAAAAAAAATGTTCCAAGAGCCTCTCATTTTTGCCACTTTTATGATTATATAGCTCCAAAAATTTTTAATATGCCTTATTCTTTAAGATCGGACAGATCACCTGTTTTATTTTGCAAAAATCTTCGATTTTGGCTTTTGGAACTGGATCACCTTCAAATTGAATCTGTTTTTAATACGATTTAGTTTTAACTTCAATTTAGTTTTTTTCTAACTATAATTTTTTTAATTTTCTTTCAGTCTTCTAGTTATTTATTTACTTTTTATTCTTGTTATAACTTTGTATTTAATTCTGCTTACTCTCGTTTGTTTTGCTTTAAATTTTATGAAATTTTTTTTTAAACTTTATTTTTTTCATTATATAATTTTAATTTTAAGATATTTTAGTTTTTCCATATTTAGCTTTAATTTTCTACTTTACTATGTATGAACCCAACAATATTTTATATTTTTATGCCTGTATTTTTGATAGCAGTTTCATTCATCACATATTCTAATGAATATCCGAATGATCCTATATTTATTCTTATTATTTTTTATTTAGTAAATGTATATTCTTAAGTATTGTATTTTACTATAATATGAATAAGTGAACTAAAAATCTAAAGTGTTCTTGATCGACAATATAATGTGAAGTGTTGTGTATTATCACAGTTTTTTTTACTTTATTTCAATTTTAATACAATTTGCTTAACCTAGTCTTAAACTATATAACACATTAAATAAATCAATGGTTTGTGACCTAGCCTGAGCTGTCTGGTCTAATTATTTTCTAAAACAATTTTAGAGTTTCTCACACGAATTAAAAGTCGCACGTAATCTTATAAAAGTAGTGTAGTTATTTTCACTGCACTGCACATATTTGATTATAAACTCTATTTTAATTTATTTTTTTTGTTTTTATTTTTATTAATAAAACAGAAGATAAGAAAAGCAGAGAAACAAAAAAAAGAAAAAAATTTTTTATAGAAAAAATGATTTTATAATTTTGTTTACATCTATATATAATTCTTCGCCGGTGTCAGTATGTACCGTTATAATTTTTTGTTTGAAAGAGAAATATTGTTTCTGTTTCATGCATACATTTTGTTTTTAACATAAATGAAGAAGAGAATTTATTTGCAATCAAATTGGAAGAGATTTTTTTCTTTCTTTCTTACACCTCATCAAGAATGCCTTTAATATAGGAGAAAAAAAATCAAAGTTTACTCAAATTGTTTTAAATGAAACGGAATATACTGTACACATTTTTTGTTTTTTTCTTTTGTTGTTTTTCTTCTTAACACATCATAGTAGAAAAGAATATTCTTTAATAAGAAGATATGCACTGGGGAAGTCAAGATTCCATTTACAAAAAAACTCCATTAGTTAAAGAAGCAAAAAACTATTATTTTTCTTATGCAATAAGTTGTGAGAAAGAAAGAGTGCGATATAAATGATTTAAAAAACCATTTAATTTTTGAAATTTAATTTTAAATAGCCCACGGGCTACGGGAGAAGATATTTTTCTAATGTATAGATCTAATGTATTTGGTCGTCTGAAATCAACGTATTAAATTTATTCGGGTATGAGAGTAAAGAAATTTTGAATGATTGATTTTTTACAGGTACCTACATAGCATAATATTGGTTTTATAACATAACATAACATAATATTGGTAACATATCTTATTTCTTAAACAGCATATTATTTTCTTTTATTGTCTTATAAGGGAAGTAAAATTCTTCTTTATTTCAAACAGATTATAATTGATGTATTTTCAATATATACATTTTTCAGGTATTGAAACAGGTAGTTAAAAAGAATACCAAGAACCAATCGTTTTTTTTATGAATGACTCGATGCACTTTTATTTCCTTCAAAATTAAATTTTCCCATTTCATAATCAATGATAATTTATTAATTATTAATGATATTAGAATTTATAAATATGAAGGAAATTTGAATGTTGAATTAATGTGAATAAATAATGTTTCTTATTACTACGAATTTTTAAATGTAACACATCTCGATATTTGCTCGATAATTTTTTTCCCCCTTTGTGTTTTGAATTTTTATCTCTCTCTCACAAATTAAATTCTTATTACTTTCTATTTCTTACAATTTTGGAAATCGACTAGAAAAATGGTAACCAATCATTAACAAATTATAAAATTTTATTCCAGTGCATTTTCTTATTAATGGATCCTTTACCTACTATCCTTTGATAGTAGATGCGTGTGCGACTTTATATTATATAATATTTATGTAGATAATCTTTCTCCTTTTTATTTCAATCTACTGAGAATATTTTTTTTTATGGATACATTTCTTTAACCCAAACGAAAGAGAAAAGAAAAGATAACAACAAAAAAATCAAATAAATGTCGAATTAGCACGTAGTTCTTTCTGTTTCCTCCCCTGCTAAAACAAAATGGATTAAAAATATTTAGAATAATAATTTCAAAGCTATTGAATACATTCTTATTTATTGATACATTCTTATTTATGAAAAATATATTTTAAAATAATTTGTTGACTACATTGATTAGCGTAAGTTATTACGTATTTTTTTATGAAAAATAATCAAAAAAACTTTAATCAATTTATATAATCAACTACATAAGTGTTCGCATAAGTGTTAGGATTTAGACAAACGTTTACACATAAGGTTTTTTTTTGATAAAAGTTACTTATTTATTTATTTAAGGTTTGTTTGGCTCAAATAAAAAACAATGATTTTAAATATATAGAAATTAAAAATTATAAACAAATAAAATAAAAAATGCAAAGATACAATTAAGAAAAAATTGAAAAAATCTTATAAATTTAGTAGGTAGTTTAGTGTCTACTAATTGTTATTATCAATACTATTATTTATAACAATCAATATAACAACAAAAATAATCAAACACAACAAACATTAAACAAAAAGTTTAACAAATGACAAGAGTCGATTTCGATTTAAAGAATTTTGTTTCGAAATTAGTTTCCAGCATTTTTTGTTTCAAAAATGTTTGATGATAATAGGATAATATTCTATTTTTTCATTAAACAAAGTCGGATGTCAAAATTTGTGGAACAACGTTTACAGGACAGTCAAACTTTCAATAGTATAAACAAAATCTTGATGTCTAAACGGTACCTAATAGTGAGTACCTAATTTTTTAAATAAAAAACAATAGCTATATTAGTTTACTTAAGTTTTAATATTTTAGTGTTTTTTATTTAAAAAAAAAAATAAACAGTAGGTATAGATAAATAATAAATGTACCTATGTAATATATGAATATATCCACACACGATACACCCACAGCTATCTCTTTGATGAACCCCAAAAACGCACAGCCAACATGTCACTGTGTTCCAGATACCCCAATCAATATACAGCACATATTTGAGGCTTGCCCTTTATACACTGATGTAAGAGCCGTATTAAAATCACGGGACTTGATATACTCACACAGGATACTATAGAAGCAACAACTAATATCATGGCATTCCTTAGAGACACTGACATTTTCAATATTAAAATATATTAAAATTCAATAAAAACCAATAAAAAAAAAATTTAATTTTTCTAATATAATATAAATTAGGCTAAAATCAAAATTATAAACTTAAAGAGGAAAAAAAAATGAATTTGAAATTACAATACAAAAAAAAGAAACAAAAAAGTAAATAAAAAATCTAAATTTAAAACAACATTATGTTAAAATAATAATGAAATAAACTTAAGATATTTATGTAAAAAACTTTAAAGAATGAGGGCTTGACCAAACCCACGTGGTTGATAAGCCCATAATAAAGATCTTATAAATAAATAATAAATATGAATATATCCTATATCTATCTATTGATATTTTGATATTGTAGTCTTTTGTATTTTAAAATAAAAAAGCAGTAGTTTTTACTTTTTTGGTTTTCCTAATTTCTAAAAAAAATAAACAGTAAGAAGCCAGTTTCCCGTCCGAGCTGCCTTTGCAATGACCATCAACAAAGCGCAAGGTCAAACTCTCAATAAGGTTGGTATTTTACTTGATGCACCAGAGTTTTCACATGGACAACTATATGTCGGGATTTCGCGCACTACTGGGAATATAAATCATTTGAAAATTGTAACCGAAGAGAATAGAACTGTTAGAAATATAGCTTTTAATGAAATATTAGTTGATTAAATATTTCAATCTATATCAATCCAATTACATAGTCTGTCTGCTAATCTACTAATTTAACTAAAGTATTACTACTAAAATATTGTTGATAGGGGAATTTTTGATTTCGATAATTTATAATGTAGTACAACCTAGAATGCTCTAATTTTGATTTTTCACTATATATAATGGTAGCAAAAAGTTACGTTGTAACGGGTATTTAACTAGTTATTATAATAATCAAATAATTAATAAATCCTAATGATAAAGTCATCACAAGGGCAACGAAAAAAAAAGTAAATTTAATAAAAACCATAAAACAATAAGAACATGATGTATGCACTAATTTAATTTCGTTATTATATTTGCCTTAATTAACTTGCCTTGGACTTTATATGTTTGTTTCAATTCGATTCAATTCAACAAAATACCCATTTCAATAACCATTTAACCAAAGTATATCCATAAAAAGAGTATGAACTCATGTATGTATTCATTTGTTTGCACACAAATTCATATGCAAATTTGACAAACATTGTCTGAAATAGAAGATAATAAGAATTTTACGTGTAAGAAAAAGAAAAAATATAGTAAACAAAAGAGAGTAACAAAAAAAGTTGGGTCAAATTAAATAAATAAAGTTTATAATTTTGAAAAAAATTTTCGACAAAAATTTCGTTGAAATATTTAACAATATTATTTTCTAAATTGTATCAACTATGCATAAGATTTTTAGGAGACCTAACTAAAACAGCGTTATCATATTCTTTAAATTCTGTGATTTGTAAATAGATGTTGTCCTCAGTATTATTTTATAATCGTATACCAATATAATAAATATTTAGGTTTACTAATATAATTAATAAAAAATAATAATGTTTGTAACTCCAAATTATTACTGACAAAAATATTAATAATATTTTATATTATTGTAATGTATTTATAATTTAATATTTTTAATAGGTATATAAGAAAATAATAATGTTTAAAACGTAAAGATTGAAATAATAAAAGATCGGAATTAATCATCGTATAAGGGAATAAACTAAATTAGAACTAGCATTTTTTGCCACCCTGCCTCATATAAATAATGGGAGGGAACGTAAACAAATGCAACGGAGAATAATGAGAACGCAAAATTATTTTACAGTATAAAGCAAAAGGCAAACATCTATTTTGTACCTTTTCTCTCTCATAATAAATTTGGTATACGATAAGTAAATGTAAATTTTACCTCTTTTAACTAATGATATTTTGCTCGGTTTGGTGTTTCTTAAAAATTAGGTTTACGTAAAATTGGAGTGTATATTCTAGTTAATATAGATTATAGATATTCTTTGCATTGAACTAAGGTGAAATTTACATATGTGTGTGTACTAATAATGGAATATGGGTATTTGGTAAAGTTAAAATTTGGTTTCTCTTTAAATTCTCTATATTTATTGACATTTCTATGGTGTAAAGAAGAAAAAAAAAAAAAAAAAGGAATACAAAATAAATGTGTGCAATACAAATCATTATCATTATATTTCAATCATTTTCTATTATTATTCAATTTCAATTATTTTCAATCATTAATCTCTTTTTTTTATTATTTCTCTTTCTCTCACTAAGTATATGTAAATGTACGTACATGTGTCATATAGGGCTTGCATTTGTTACATACATAATCATATGGCTTAGTTTAATTGAAAATAAAATGCAAACATTATTTATGGAAGAAAACAAAATTTGAACCTATCAGTTATCTATCACTCAGTTAGAAATTACTCTTCTCGAATGTAAAAAAATTTAATTTCGATTTATGCATGTATATATTATACTTTTATATGCCAATTTATGCTTAGGCAGCGTTTACACGTCAGACAAAATCAAATTTTATCGTAGATAAAGTCGGATGAGTGTTTACATTTCAGACTTTTTCTCAGATTTAATCTACGATTTTACGTCAAATATTTTTTGTATTTAACAGAGTTTCTTTTTATCAAGTGCGTAATTTTTTATTGGTGAAAATTTTTTAATACGTAAATTAAAAAATTCAAAGGTATCTAATCAAAAATCTCCAAAAATTTTTTAAAAATATACATATTTTTATAAAATTTGTTACAGTAATATAAAATATAATTACACATTTGAAGCATGAGCAATAATAACCAAATTGCGTTAGAGTGAATTTTAGTGCCATTTGATTATATGTTATTTTTCTTTGAAAATATATTATTTTTCATTAAAAAAATATTTTCACTAAAAAGTCGAAAATAAAATAAAGAAAAAAATGTTTTTTTTTAGAAATATTTTCCTTCAGTTTAAGCGTACTAAAACTACAAAAATAAACTTAAGAATCGCAGCTTGATATAATGTTTTCATAGCAAGTTATGATTGTAATTACAAAAAAATCAAATGATTTAGGAAGAATATCTATAGAAAGTGATTTTCTCAGCAGCTTGGATTATAGTGACTTGACAGACGATTTTGCAAAAATTAAAGAACTGAAAATAAATTCTATTTAATTAATTAATAAGTTTTGCAAAATATTTATTTTATTTATGTATTTAAATGCACGCTTGAATTTCAATGCGTTTTATACAAATATTTTTTATTAAATAAATTTTTATAACTTTTTTTATAGAAATTCGTACGCTGAATTTGTACGATAGAAATATTTAAGCTTTTTATTTATTTTTTAAATATATATTTTTGAGGACTATACTTACGTGGGATACCGAATGATAAGGAATTACTTCATTTGATTTCCTGGTTTCAGTAGAACAATTTACAGCTTAATTTTAAAGCACTTATTGTTACGTATTTCAGCCTAATACAAGCATTAAATAATTATGTTAGTATGGGGAGCTCCTTTAGAAGTCCAGGAGACTAGGAGATATTTCATCAATTCCAGGTTATTTTTTTGGCATTCATATTTGTCTCAATATCGCACGCGATTTCAAATGCTGCGACAAATTTAATTGTTTTGTTACCTAAATGATTTTTACACAGATTAATGTTTATTTGATGGATGCCATCTGGTTTAAATTTGAAGGTAGATGTTGCGCAAATAGATCCGATTATTTTTAGTACCATTTTTTCTAATCTAGTACCAATTTTTGTAACAAATTTAGTAGATATCTTTGGAAAGAATCTTTCGTGGACATCCATGAATTTTCAGTTCCTAAAGAATGTGTTTTTGTTTTAATTTTGAAATGAATTTCATTGAATTTTATTGTTATTCCTATATAGCGTAGCAAATTTTATGATATTCAAGTTTTTTTATCAGTAGTTTCACTAAAAAAGTCGTTCTCGTATTAACCCATATTCTCTTAGACGCATCACTGACCCGATGAAAAATCAGTCTAGCTAAATATTTATTTCCATATAATCCTGTAAGATGGCTGACAAGAAATTTGACTTCTTTGATAGTACTGAGAACTATGTTTTTTTTATAATCATGACAATTTAAAACAGTCACATCTGCGCTTAATGGAATAGAAAAATATTACTTAAGTTATATTTTCACTTAGTATGGATGAATAATTGAGAATCAGTTTCTCAAAAGTCAATATGTTGAGAAAAACGAAATATGCGATATAACTATATATCAAAATGTTCGTGTTTTGATGCCCTATCGATTGAGCTTAAGAAAACTTAACAAAACTCAACATGTTTAAAGTGTTATCCTTTGAACGTTCTCCATTTTTTGGAGTTATTAGAAAAAAATTATTTAAATATGAAAAAGAAACAAAATGAAGACGTAGCCGATATACCGAATCATATTCGACTATTTTCGGACTCGTGTGCGTCTCAAAATAAAAATGGAATAATGCTAATTGCTATTATTTAATTTTTTAGAAAAAACCAAAATATTCAAAGTAGCGTTCCATTATGCACATTTTTGAACACAGCTACACTACCTTTTGTTATTTTGTATAAAATGGTTAGTAACGATCTACATTCCGCTTTAAACAAAAATAATAATAAACAGAAATTTAAATTAAAATATTTTTCAACAAACAAATAATTTAAATATAATAATTAACCATTTTATTTTAAAAATAATTACATATAAAACTAAATTTAATGAATAAAACTAGACAACAACAAGAAGAGCAGGAGTGGTATTCTGTATTGTGATACGCGATAGTCACCCTTGCAACAGTCAAATATGACACTAAAAATTTTTGGTATTCTGTATTGCGATCACTTGAATAATTTAAGAAAACGGCAGCATCTTAAAAAATACAATTCGGAAATGGCAGGTGATTTATTAAATGTCAAAGTGTCAAAACAATAGAAAACAAAAATAAGTTGTAGATTTTATTAGCGCATTACACTTATTAATCAATAAAGTGAAATTATAAAAAAAAAAAAATTATAGGTTTTTCACTTCCAATTCAAGTTTTTTATTTCAAATTCAATTTTAATTATTTCAAATTCAATTTTTTTTATTTCAAATTCAATTTTATTTGTTTCTAATTCAAATTTTTTCATTTCAAATTCAATATTTGTGAATTTTGTTATTTTTATTATTCAGGTACATTTATTTTATTCTATATTGTGTTTATTTACCAAATAAGTAGCAAGTAATTTTTTGTTTAAATAGGGAAATCCTTTCTATTTCCTTTAAATTTGTCGGCAAATCATTGTAAGATTTTAGGCAATTATAAAGGCAATTCGTTTTTTGTTTTTCCGTTCGGAATAATGAAAGATAATAGTTTGATTTATTTTGTGTTATGGGTATGGAAATCTATATTTCTGTTTAGGATGAAGTTATGTATAATTAAATTATTTATTATTTTAAAGGCTAATATATATAATTTCTGTTGCATATGAAATCAAAACTTGGAAATTGTGAGGAATACAGTGCGTTTAACGGATGTAATACTGGGTAATTATGGATAATTTTGATAGCTTTTTTATGAAGAACATTTAGTTTATTTAAGTGAGTTTTTGATGCTCTACTCCAGATTGGATTTAAATATGTAATGTTGGAATTTATATATGATGAATAAATAACAAAGAGGGTCTTTTTGTCAAAGAATTTCTTTAATCTCTTTAATATAAAAATGTAAGGGACAATTTTTTTGCATACAAAATCTATATGATCTATCCATTTAAGATTAGAGTCAATCACCATCCCTAAATAGTTGTAACTCTTTACAACCACGATTTGATTATTTTTAAATGAGAAAGACTGACTAATAAATTTCTTGTTTTCAAACAGGAGTATTTTTGTTTTTTTTTTAATTTACAATTAATCTATTCTTTATTAACCACTCATCGATTACAAATAAGTAATGCAAGATTGATGATTTAAGTTCAGTCTCACTATTTGCAAGATATTTTATTGCCAAATCATCAGCAAATAATTACAATTTGCCTTTTAGGTTAAGTCGTGCTATATCATCAATATAAAGTTTAAATAGATCAGGGCCTAAAATGAAGCCTTGAGGCACGCCCTTCTTACTGACTTTACAATTACTGTAGGTTTTGCCTATTTTCACTTTTTGTATACGATCAACTAAGTCGATCGTACAACGATCTAATTGTACCTGTGTTAGGCGAAGGTTCTGCAACTTTAGCAAAAAATATCATGATCCACACAATCGAATGCCTTTAGGAGGTCAATGAATACACAAGCAGTAAACTTTCCTTGGCCCATGCTCTTAGAAATGCAGCTATAGTATTTGAGTTTATCTCGAAGCCGAATTGTTCCGAGTGCAGTATGCCATTTTGATTTAGGAACCAGCACAGTTTTTTCTTAATTATTTTTTCATAAATTTTTGAGAATGTACTCAAAACAGATATTGGCCTATAGTTCATTGGATCAGTTGCAATATCTTTTTTGTATATCGGCGTTACAATGGCAGTTTTCAATGAAATGTGTATGCCCCAAAGGAATCATTAATGAACTTAGTCAATAATGGTGCAATTTTATTAACAAACTTTTTACAAATTTAGTTGAGATATTGTCATAATCCGTTGCAGAACCGTATTTTAAGGACGTGATAATTGCTGTAACTTCTTCAATGTTAGTCGGTTTCAATTCAAATGAGTGGTATATATTTCGCCTGAAGTTATGAAAATAATTTTGATCAATTGGATCTTTTGAAATATTTAAACCATTCGTTACATTAACGAAGAAATCGTTCATGCAGTCAGATATTTCACTTTCTTTAGTAATTAGTCGATCTGCATACTCAATTATTTTAATTTGGCTATTGGACTCAGGTTCCCCTTTATTAAACATTATATTTTTATATAACTCCCAAAGTTTCTTCCCATCATTTGGATATTTTGCTATTTGATCCGAGCAGAATTTTTTTTTTGCTTCAAGAATCAGCGATTTGACTTTTTTACTATAACTATTGTACAGTTCAAAAGTGTGTAAATCATTTGGATATTTCCGCTTGAATTTAAGCAGTGAATCTCGGACTTTCATGGTATCTAGTATTTCATTGGTCATCCAAATATGTTTCTTCCTTTTATTGTTCAAAGAAATTACGTTAGTATATTTAGTAATTAAGCTAGTTAGGCTTTTAACAAAAATATCAGCATTTCCTATGGAATCCAAATTATTCCAAAAGGAATCATTAGATAAGGCTTCATAGTTTAGAACAGTTTTTGTATCGCTGGAGATTTCTTTTATTGGCTGTATATTTGCGCTAATTAATAACATTTGATGATCTGACAAAGATGTATCAGTGACCGAAAAGTTATATTCGAATTTTAAAATATCAGTGAGAAAATGATCTATCACAGTTTTGGATGTATTTCCTATTCTTGTTGCAAATTCTTCACTTATTTTATTCCCGATTATAAAACCATTACTCATAATAGTATTTGAATAATTAATAACGTCATTATTTTTTTTATCCAATAAATTAATATTAAAATCGCCAAATATTAAAGTATTTTTGTACTTAGTCATTATATTATCTAATTTATCTATAAAAATATCTATTTTGGTTTGCTGAGATTTATATATGGAAACTATGTTAATACCATGACGCAAAAGTTTTACTATTAATACTTTGGATTGTTCAAATTCTTCTTCAAATATGTGAGTGGAAGTTAGGAAATTTCGTACGTTAAGGGCTACATCCCCATAAGAATTTTTCCTATTAGAGAAATAACCAGTGAAACCTCGGATATTGAAAAATTTGTTTTCACTTTCATTTATTCCAATTTCCGTAAGCACAATAATGTCGATTTCATTGCTTTAAGAATTTAGGAAAGTCTCTAAATTATAAAATTTCTTTCTAATGCTTTGAATGTTAAGGTAAATAATGTTCAAGTTTTTCCTATGCTGTGTCACTGTACTTTTAGGTATTTCTGTAGAGTAGTTTATTTTCACACTACCACTAAAATCAATCATTTATTTTTGTAAATATTAATACTATTAAAATATAATAATATGTAATGAAAGAAAGGTATAATTCTTACTATTTCTAACAATGAAATGTCGAGTAATTTTTCAGTAGTATCAAAACTCGTGCAGGGATAATTACTTAAATCGTTAAGATATAAGGAAGCAGCATGATATATACGTGAATGTATAGTAATAATAAGATATAAATAATAATAATAGTAAATAATAAGATATAAATATATAGTGAAATTAATTAAAAAAGTAATATCATGATTTAAATTATTTAAATCTAAAATGATTAAAAAGAAAAAAATGATAAAAAAGAAAAAAATATGTGGGTAAAATAAAATAAAAATATTTGAAAGACGGGAAAAATATTTATATTGAATATGTGAATAAAAAATAAAATAATTAACAAGATAAGTGTAATTATTATAAACAGCAAAAAAAAATACATATGTAAAATATGAAAAAAAATTAAATTCAAAATTTTAATTAAAATAATTATTTCTAATTTTAAAGTTATTAAAATCATTAAAGTTAAAGAATTTAAAAACAGGCGTGCCATCATTTTTATGTATATTAATTGAGTTGTTTTTAAACCAAAGATATTTGTAGTCGTGCAGTGTTTTGATTTTTTTAGCTTCATAGTAAATTTTTTTTTGCAGTGTTGAAAGTTGTTGCTGAAAAAAAATTTCTTTGTTGCCGTCTTGTAGCAAGTTAAGCTCAGTGGTATATATGTGATGAGGTCTCTTTTTTTTCTACTATTTCCCTTTTTGCTGCTTCAGATTTTAATTTGACGATAAACATTTTTCGTTCAATTTTATTATTGTTGTAAATCTTTGTTGAGAGATTTGCATGAAAATCTTGGTGACATCCTCAACTGATGATGGTAGGGCAGATAAAACAATATTATTTCTACTTTTCTGTCTTTCTGGTTCATCTACCTTGTACTCCAAGATATTCATTCTTTCTTCCAGCTGTGCATATTGCATTTCTTTTACTTGCGATTTTTCTTTCAATAATTTAGTATCTTCTAGTACTTTTTTATTTGTTAATGTGAGATCATTAATTTTTTGTGATATGAAGTTTTGAGATTTCAGAACTTCCAGCACCACTGATCCTAGTGTTTTCAAATACTGAGCTAAACTTTCTAGCGAACAATTATTAGTGTTAAAATTAGTTATTGTTGTACTTACGCTATTTATGTGATGGTGTGTTTCAGGTGTACTAGTATACTGAGTTTTCCTAATTACCTCGTTATGATCCACAATTTCTATAAAACTTGTAGCTCCGACCGACTCATTGTGCGATAGTTTCGGACAATTTGGGCATGACCATAGTTTCTTACCGGTGATGACGTCCTCATACCGGAAAGCATAATATCTTTTAAGGTGGTACAGAGCTTTGCATTCTCCTCCGCAATGTAATCCTCTTTTTTGTTTAGATATAATGTTTTCATTACATGCTACACATTGAAGTTTTGACATGATTTTTATTTTTATTTATAATAGATTTATTTATTTAATATAAGTTTTTTTTCAAGCTTATAGATAGCTAAATTTTACACTTAAAGTTTTTGATTTATTTTCTTTATTTGATTTTCTTTTTGTTCTTTTTGTTCTGTTTTTTTTTTTTTTTTACTTATTTATTGTCTATTTTTTCTCATAAAAATTATTAAGTTATAATTATGTTATAATAATTTTATTTAACACTTTATATACAAAAATTATAGATTTAAGAAAAGTTTATTTAAATTTCACAAAATATTTTGATTTTAATTATTAATATTTATTTTTTAATTTTAAATAAGCAAAAGGAAAAAATACGATGTTATGCAATCGAAGGATTTGTGTAAACTCCCATTATTGGTATTAATAGTATTTTTTTGACCGATAACAGATGTGTCACAAATGTTGTCTTTTATCAGCAACACAACACTTGCGACACATTATATTATACAATATATTGTGTCGCAAGTGTTATGTAGCTATTTTAAATTTAATTACACTGTAAATCTAACTTAAATGTTATATGTAACATGATCATGTCAAGTAAAATTCTTGTCAACTACAACTACGATATTTATTACATGATCAACAAAATGACTTATGATTGTTTATAACAACAGAAGAAAAATATATTTGATCGAATATTCTGTATGTGTAATTACCTAACATACATCGCATATGTTTTAGCTTATAATAACGTCAAAAGTCATAGTGGTATATATATTGCTGTATTTTTAATTACTGTCTTTATGTTGCTCATACACTTTACTATTACCAGCTTAAAGTTAATGCAAGTGATGGACCGATGTAAAATCATTCTTTTTTTTAAATTTATTTTTGTTATTGTGTCAGGTATGCTTCATTAACACTATATATTATCAGAAGACTGATGAATGAAACTCAATATCAGTCTTCTGATGTTGGGGTAATAACTCAAAATTTAACTTAACTAGACTTTCTGGTTTTTTATTATAGGAAAAAAAATAATCGTGAAATTCAAATTAGTACAGTGTTGCAATATGCAGATATAACACTAGTATTCGCCCGCTTCTCGAAATTGGAAGAAGTTTGATAGAAACCATACTTAATATTTCATTATGAATTGTTTTCCATCATTTCAATTTATCGTTGACATTATATAGTTATTTGTTTTTTTTTATTGATTTGTCTTAAACATCAACCTCATACATAATAATAATTTATACAAAAAAATAATTTTTTTTTGGCGTTCTTGCGACAATTTCATCTTAAAATATTAATTTAAAAATGTATGTAATTTCGCTACGTCTCTTTTCTTAAGTATCTATCATTTGAAAAAATACTAATGAAAATTGGTTGTGAAATGGTTCAGATATTTGTACCGTACCTTTTTCAATTCACGAATTAAAATATAATGATTTATTGATAATTGACCAATTTTGAATGACTTCTATTTCCTAATTGATAAGGTATAAGGTATGATAAGGTAACAGGATTCGTGGCAAAATTAAATATTTTTTAAAATTTCAATTTAAAGTTTCATCCATATATAAGTATATACACACATTTTCACAAATGCAAAACAAAAGTAAAGTAAAGGTCGATATTTAAATTAACATTTTTATAATCCAAATAAGTCCACCAAAATATAGATGTCGCATTGTTTCAGAAAATTAAATACTGATCAGTAAATGTAATGTTTGAAATTCTCGCTTTTTATAAGCTGATAATTTTTTACAAAATATATGTAGTATATGTACATATTAGCTGAGCCATTTTCTCAGAAGCGCTTCTGAGCAGTTTGTGAATAAAACGAAAAAAGTTAGATTTTGAGCAAAACATAACCTCAGAATTTATACTGTTTTGATGTTTAATTTTATGTGTAAAATTCGTTTTGTTTAGAAAATTAAAATTTAATTAAAAGTAATAAAAATAAACTGAACGGTAATTAAAAAAAATTTACAAAACTTAATTCTTCTGTCGTTTAACGAAAAAAATCTTATATAATATAATTATGGAAGGGTACGGTGTAAGTAAATTAATAAATATAAAATTAATAAATATAGAGTTAACTTATTTCTGAGATATTTATACAGAATTTATCAGATGAAAGCAGTTTTGATGAATGTTCACTATACTAAATTCTTCTTCATCATCTTCATCTGATTCATTAAACGAAGAACGATGTAACGAAATACCAAAAATTTAAAATTATATAGAAGTTATTGAGAAGCACTCAAATAATCAGTTTAAACAACATTTTCGTTTGGCAAGAAATGTAGTTAAAAACCTGATATGCATAAAAATATAACTATTCAAAATATTTATTACAATAATTAGAAAAATATTTTAGAATTTTATTAGCAACAAAAACTATCGACATAACCTTCAAAAGTGAATGGCCGGCCATCTATAAATTTTTTATTTTACTCAATTTTTGACATAAAATTAATAAAATCTTGTATAGTACAAAACTTCACCGCTAGAATATTTTAAAATCTTCAGTGGTGAAGCTGAATTTTAATATACAAATTCAACTGCTCAGAGCTCCTCAAATACAAAGCTTGCGTAGTTGTGATCAATTTTGTGTAAGTTTGTGTAGTTTGCTCAGCTAAAAAAAACGAAACTATTATGTTCTAACACGTTTATTATTACTTCTTTCACTGTCGCTGTAAGTTGTGTAAGCAAATACCTTCAAATGATATAATGAATGGTGCGAATGTTTAAATGAATCCAAGGATATGCAAAACCCGTTGCAATTACGTCAATTATTTTGTTTCATTTGTGGATTGAATGTTCCCGCTAATGCATTAGCACCGTAGAATAAAGAGCTTCTTTGTGAAGATTATTTAATTACCCTACATGAAACAATTTCAGATAACAGAGCTCTTTGGGAAATTGAATGGATTTTATTATCACATAATATTTGTTGCGAAGAACTTGGCTTACCAATTTCACACTATGACTCCGATTTAGAACTTTCTTCACATATAAACCCAAAGGCAGAAGTTTCATTAATGAAATATAAGAATCTGCTAATAACAAACAACGTATTATTATTGATAAAGTAATTCAAGAGATTTTAGAACATAATAGTGGAAGAAATGTTTTCTGTTTGACAGCTTATGCAGGTTGTGGTTAAACTTTTATTCAAATTCAATCATTCACAAATTAAATTTATTGAATCTTAAATGTTTAGAATGTACATATAGTGGTATAGCTTCTAATTTATTACCGGAAGGTAAGACTTTCCACAATGTTTTCAAAATTCCGATTCCAACTCCTGTTTCCAGTATGACTGGTAACAATTCTATAATTCATAACAGTCACGTTAAAATTTACGATATGAAAATTTATAAAAAATAATTACTATCTTGGAAGATGCCGTTGCCCTACAAGCTGATTTACATCGATTTCATAGTTGTTGTACAAATAGCAATTTCCATTTAATCGTTAATAAATGTGCACTAATTACATTTACTCATTGCTGTTGCTCTATTTCGTTTACTTAATCTTTTAATAATCAAACTATTTCAAAAGTTGTATCAATAAAAGATTTGGGTATATTTTTTGATAGTAAGCTATCATTTTACTCACATATGGAATAGAGTTAACACTTTGCTTGGTTTAATTAAACGTTGGGCTAAAGAATTTGATGATTCTTATATACAGAAATCTTTTTACACCTGCTTAGTAAGACCTAATTTGGAATATGTCAGCCAGGTATGGAATACCTTTTATAACGTCCATATAAACAGAATTGAATTAGTCCCAAAAAAATTCCTCAGATTTGCTTTACGCATACTCCCATGGGAAGACCTATTAAGATTACCTCCATATGAGCACAGATTGATTTTACTACATTTTAATACGCTTGAAAAACGTAGAACTGTCGTTAATATAGTATTTTTAACTGAATTAAGCAAAGGGAACCTTTCTTCTATGCAATTACTCGTTAAGCTCAACTTTTGGTCTAATTCTAGATTACGATCAAATAATATGTTTACCTTACAGTTTACTAAATTATGGGAAGTATAAACCATTAAATAGAATGATGTTTTCATGTAACTCATATAATTCCCATATTAACCTACTACTAACAAAACAATCTTTAAAAAATTATTTATATTTGTGTCAATGAACATGCATCCATATAATATCCCTTAGTCTAAGAATATTTTTATAGATTACATTATTATTGTAGCTCAAATTATATTATATTAATTTTTTTCGTAAGACCTCAAGATTAATCTCAAGGATATTTGGAATTCCTAGTTTTCTAAAAACATATATCTTCAGTGGCGCATCTTATCCTTTATGAACGAAAAGTAAAACTCTAGTTTTAGTTCTAAGGTTTTTTTAAAATAAAAATCAAAATAATCTTAAAGCTTAATTAAAGTACGGTACTGCCATTTTACGCTACAATATCTACAATAATTAGTTTGAGTATTCATTTAACAAATTACTGGTTTTTCTACTCATTAAATGTAGAAAACTACTGCTATTGTCAGGAACTACGCCTTCTTAAATAGAATAGTTTCATTTTGTTTAATTTGTTACCGGATTATACTCTCAATTATTTTTTGTCATTTATTTTATCCCAATGACAAAGAAACCATCAGGTCGAAAAACCAATAAAGCATTTTTTTGCTTCATCGGGACCTTTGAATTTGCGAACATGGGACCTTTCGATTGAAAGGCAAGCGCTCTACCTACTGCGCTACCCAGCGTGTGTTTGAAGTCAATTAGTTAAAAATTGTTATTAAATAAGCGCTGAGAGTTTGTTATAGGTTCGGAAAACCATAATTCGTTCTATATGACTATTAAGATATAAAAATATTTGGCTTCTGAAATCGCGCACTGCACCATGTATATTATAAAAACGAAGAATAGGTGGATATTTGATTCTGCTAGATAAGATATCATAGGAAAACATCACGGAAGCAGCATTTGTTCTAGCCTCAAGAATAGAAAGCTTAAATATTTAGCTAGATATCCAGTAATATAAAGGTGGTCAGTTGAATTTACGTAGACAAAACCTAATCATATTCTTTTGAACATATTCTATTCTCTTAATAAAATGTTTATCATAATAAGGCATCCAAATTGGACAAGAATATTCCAGGTGTGGAGGAACGATTGCAGTATATAAATATTTTTAAATGTATAGGGATCAGAAAATTGCCATGCGTTTCGCTTTATGAAATCTAATATGGAAAAAGCTTTAAAAATAATGCGATCTATGTGAGCATTAAAAGTTAATTTATTATCAAATGGATACTCTAGGTCTTTTGTTTCATAGAAATTTTTTTTTTTTTATATAATTCTAAGTCTGTGGGATGAACACCTAACTGCTTTTACATAGAGATTTGGAATACACAATCATTTAATACCTTTTTTTTTCTGTAGAATTTTTATGGTATATCTACTATTTAAATGTGGAAAACTATATGTATTGAAGTGTACTTCGCCTTCATAATAGCATAGCTTCATTTTTATTTTCAGTGATAACCAAAACTTTCAACTATTTATCATTTATTTTATCCCAATGATAAAGGGTACACCAGGTCGAAAAATCCAGAAAGCATTTTTTGTTTTGCCTTCGTCTGGAATCGAACTTGGGACCTTTCGGTTGAAAGGCAGGCGCTCTACCTACTGCGCCACCCAGCGTGTAAAGGCATGCTCAATAATAGAACCATTAATCTTACATATAAAGAAGGATGTTTGTATGTATGTTTGTGGCACAACTCTTCCGAGGCGCATCGTCCAATTTCAACCAAATTTTACAGGATGGTTTTTTATTCCTTGGAATCGAGCCCGTGATATGTTGTTTTCCAAGATTCTGACTGGTTCCGGTACCTGCCATACGACTCCTAGCACTCAACGAGCATATTTCAAAAGCAAAAGGTGCTACAGAGCTGAAAATTTGGACACAGGTACTCTCAAAAAAAATCAAATATGCCTTTAAAATTTTTTCGAAATTTTGACTGGTTCGGGTAGCTGTTATGCAACTCCAAGTACCCGTCAAAAATATACTAATTTGTTGATGTGAATAACTTTTTAATTAGTCATATAGCAATATATTATACCACTGTTTTTTGGTAAATTCCGTTAATCCGTTTCGGCACGTCGTTCTACAGATTTTACGTTTCGTTGAGCCGTCTAAGAGCTGGGACTGATTGACTGGAAACTTTGTAGAAATATTGTTTCTTGGCATATAAGATCACTGATTTGCTTGGTTTTTCACTGGTTGATCACTGATTTTTGACCCTTTCCGACAGTCAATCTTGCCACGGTAAAATTATAAAAATAAAACAAAAACACTTACTTTATTAACTATATACAGTTACATTGTAAATATCAGTATTTTGTAGGTTAAAAATATTTGTTTGTACATATTTAAAATTTTAAACGAAAATAAAAAAAAATAAAAAAAGATTTTTAAAAACTTGCTTTTTGAACGGGTGCTACAAATTTTTCGTAGCGATATTAACTGCACTAAAAAGGTGAAAATAAACAAGCTAAATTCAAGATTGCTAGCTATTGTGTGTGCTAAATAATTTACAGTACCAAAAATTAAAATATAACAATTTACATCTAGCATAAGTTCTATACTAAGATAAAATTAAGAATTTAATGTTTCAATATTATACTAATAAAAATGTTTATTATACTTACTACTAGCTACAAAACAAGTTTCATGCTAACCTAGAAATAAGCAACTATGTAGTTGCCAAAATATTTCTTATTACAATTCCAACCCAAAAAGCAATTTTTATCTTTAGCGGTATCAATTCGAATTCGCTCGGTTTGCGTCTTTGTCGCAAAAAAAAATTACCTAATATTAAAACATTTAAAAAAAATGCTGAGTATAAGCAATATTTTCTATTTCATCAGTTCTTTCACGCAACTACCTACAACAGTCAACCAATCACCAATGCTTCCTAAAAAAGAAGCATCAAATAATATTTTCCGTTCCAAATGAAAAACAAAGAAAGTTCCTAAGAATTTCCCAATATCTCGGGCAACGCCGGGTAAGTCCGCCAGTATTATAATAAAATTCAATTGGAGTTTGTCTCCTAAAAAATTGACATTGTTACACAAAGAGTAAGAGAATTTGTCGACATCCTACTGCCCGGATGCCCGAAATGGAGTTCGTTGAATTTCGTCAAAAAATTTGTGATGCCAATTTTTCCTCAATTTGGTACAGATACAATAGAAATTCCAAATCATTTAATAGGCACAGATATTGATTAATATTTATGGTATTACGTTGTTGGTATTTTTCAATCTTCAGAAATTTTAAACTCGCGTTATATTAACTTCAAAAAAATGAAGTGTCCTCTTTAATAAATTCAAAAATCTTTGAAAATTTACTCGAACAAGAGCACCGAAATTTACTCGAAGTTTACGACCAGGTACGACTCAATTATAACAAATGATGAAATAAAACGCAATCAATATCCCATTGAGTCTATAAATTCTATAGCACTAAGTGGCCTCCACACAATTTAGTTTTAAAAGAAATTTAAATTGTGTTATTTATTCGAAATTTGAATACTGGTAATGCTAGTGGTGTTTAGCGGAACACGAATGCATGTTAAAAGTAATAATACCATAGATTGCGAAATTTTAACTGGACGTTCATGTTGGAACGTATTTTAATACCCAGAATTCATTTGATCTATGGCACATTATTTTTTTTTTTAAATAACCTATTAGCCAAACTTTAGGTCAAAAAACCTTTATACTTGCGTACAGTTGGCTTTTGGAAGAGAAAAGAAAAGGGATAGTTGAAAGCTTCGGCGGGGAGTTTCGAACTATGTTATTGATGTTCACTTTGAATTTTTGTAAATTAAACAAATAAAAACTACCCTCTTCTTGGGAATGCTTGTAGTGGAATGCGATTCCACATTCTAGAAGTTCTGACGATAAACGAATTTTCATAACTAGTCTTGAACCATCTTGGTATTTCCATGGTGTAGGGGTAGGCATATTCAGTCTCTCGCGTTCCTCGACGGAATTACGTAAGAGGCGGAAGTAGTGATTTTAGTTCATGCATGTGATTTTAGTTCCTACTCCCACGAAATATCTATATAATAGGGTTAGTGCTCCAACGATACGACGATGAACAAGTTGAGCAAGTTTTGATTTTTTTTTTTTAATGATCTTGTCAGTAACTTAGGTAGAATCACCTATTCGTGCTTAATTAAGTACGATACTGCAATTTTACACTACAATATCTACAATAATTGGAGTATTTATTTTAACAAATTACTGGCTTATTTACTTACAAATGAAACATTTTCATCATCAATCAGGCGAATAGCGCGTTGTTGTACTCTGTCAAGAAAGCTTAAGACAGACTTTGAGGCGCTCGCCAATAGATGCAAGTTGTACTCCATCTTGGGTTTTATCCCAAAGATTTTGCGCCGTTTTTCGCCATATCGAAAATGTGGATCCAGAGCATATTTTGAATATCATTCCAGAGCATATTTTGATTTACTCGAATTTCGAGAATGTTTAAGTTTTCCAGTTACTAGTTTATTATCATTTTCTATAAGATGAACACAATTTCCAATCATCTTAGCATTTGCTATGACTAGTAATAAAAGTTGGTATTTTATTACAACGTGTATTTGGTCATTTTTCAATATTATATGCCAGTAAAGTTCGTTGCTTTTGATGGTATTCCTTTTTATATTCAAATATATTTTCTGCTACAACTCAGGCTTAGCGAAATCAAGACTTAGGCGATTGGGATTGGAATATGAATAGGTTTTATTACATGTGATGAATAATGAAATTTTATGGTAAAGGTTTTCATTCATTCATCATTGCTCAGAAACTCCATCCGTGGGGCATAGCGAAAGCAAGATTTAGGTAGTTGGGAGAGCGTATGTTTGACAGAGATCTCAAAGTTTACTTTTCAGGTTTCAAATATATGATTGTTTATGTACCTATACTACCATCAATTTCAAGATGTGTTCTCTATATTATTTTAAATAAATAAATAGAATATTGAATTTTGGAAACTAAATTTCTACAATTTGAAAATGCTGTTAAGTACTAAGTCTATATAACCATCATATTAATTTGTCTCATGCTGAGTGATTCACGTTCACGCATCTTTTGAACCAAACTGTTCTAGCTTCGATTCCCGA
This sequence comes from Argyra leucocephala, assembly GCA_963942445.1. Lineage (NCBI taxonomy): Eukaryota > Metazoa > Arthropoda > Insecta > Diptera > Dolichopodidae > Argyra > Argyra leucocephala. The sequence continues at coordinate 38,612,435 of OZ012682.1, read as the reverse complement.
TGAAAATAAAATGGAGTTTTTTAATTTTTCGATTTGGACTAGTTCGACCCTGTGTCATTGGGATAAAATAAATGACAATGGAAAATGAAAGAAAAGCTAGGTGACGAGTAGGTAGAAGATGCTGGGTAGCGTAGTAAATAGAGCATCTCCTGCTTTTCAACCGAAACGTCCTAAGTTCGATTCCGGATGATGGTAAGATAAAAAAAATATATACCCATTCCCGAAAGGCATTAAATATTTATCATCAACACTTTCAAATAAGAGCTGTTCAAGCATTCTAAAAAAAAATATCTTTTATGATATTTATATTATAATATTCATAGGTACATATTTATTTATTTTTTACAATATTTATTATAATTTAATTTAATAAAATAAAATATCAAACTTCTATATAGAATTAACGGTTTTTTATGTACAATACATAGTACCCGTAATATAAATAAACTTACAAAATACATTTTTGAATTATTTTCTCCTCATCTATTTTAATTTTATGTTATATATTTATGCAAAATATTGTCTCTTGTTTTTTCTTAACAAAGACATCAAATTATTTCTTAAATGACTTATGAGGGACTTAAAGAAAATAGAATGGAAAATTATGGGAATTTTTAAATAGAATAAAATTTTTTGCAAATTAAATGAAAAGTTTTCATTTTTATTATTATTATTATTTTTTTTTTGCAATTTAATGGCTACTTTTGTATTTTTATGCCAAACAATAAAAATAAAAATAGCTTGAACATGCACATATACTTTCATTAGTTTTCGAACTCATTTTATTCAAATATTTATTTCTATATGTGTGTTGTATAACTAAATTATTTTAAACTGTGTTTCATTTTGAAGGATCTAGAAGATTTTGCTAATTTATTAAGTTTAACCCATTACTGTATGTTGACTATATTTAAATAATATCTTTTACGTCTCGGGTAGTAATAAAATATATGTAGGGATGTATGGAGACGTAACCTTTTCAAATCTATTGTACTTCTGCATTGGTCATTTAAAATTGTTGTTTTGTGTGCTGTTAGACACACGACCGATAGTTTTCTATTGGCAAAAGAGAAAATGTGAAAAATATCGTATGAATAATTTCTGTTAGACTTTTCATAGGACGTCAGCCATTTTTTATATCCTTATAAATTGTAAATGATAGAGTACCTACCACACCAAATTATTTGGTGTTTTTTTTTTCGAAAAAAATTTAATTAAATAAATAAATTAAATGGCTGAAACAGTTAGGGATTAATAAACAATTTTTAATGAATTTTTTTAGCATTTACCTATATAATAAAAATTGTTCTTTTGAAAAAAAAAGAGAAACAAACTCATCTTTACTATTACTGTGTTACAATATTTATATATGTATTCGTCAATGATATGCTGGATAGCACTAATTTTTCAGGGAACACCGTTCGCAAGTGGCAAAGTCTGCTATTTTTCAGAGTTAGTAAGTTAAGGAAGCGCTTCATTTTATAAAGGTGTTTCTTTATTAGGCATTGGCCTGTTATTATCCCTGCCAAGTTATGTACCTGTTTCCTATTGAGATCTTGAAGTGTTTTGGTTTTCTTGAGCGAACGTTTACGCATGAACATATACGCCAAACAAGTATTCCAGGAACGTTGGTTTAGGCTTGAATAAATATGGGCCTTGAGGCTTTTCCATGTACTCCTCTTTCTGCTTCATTCATTTTCTTGGAACCGTCAGTATACCATACTAATGGTCGTTGTCGAAGAGGGTGGCAGGTTTCCCACGTCTCTCTGCTTGTCATGATTATATTGAAAAGTTTTTCAAAATTATTTGCAAGCAGTAGTCGAATAATGCTATTGAAAGCGTATCGCCCTTCTGGACTACACGAATTAGTTCTGGGTGTACCACTTTTTTAATTTGCGCATCATCACCAGTAATATATTTGTAGGTGTGAACAATTGCTTTTTTTTCTATAAAGAGTTTAACGGGAGCTGGGATTTTTAGTACTAGAGTCTTTTTTGTCCATTTCGTTTCTCTTATTTATCGGATTTTGCTTGTCTGATATCCGTATTTCATATATTGTAGAGAAATTTTTTTTAAATGCTTTGTATGAGTTGAAAATTGAAAAACAATAATTGCATTACATCATATGTCTTGGAACCGTTTGAGCATTAACCCAAGTGTGTACAATAAAATTCTATTCACTGGTGAATATCTAAACAAATATAAATCTATATTGATGCGGCAAACACCTTATATATTATATATAAATGCGCATAAATTTGACGGTAATATGAGGTGTATATAAAGGTGTGAAATACAAAAGAAGTGAGTGCTACAAAAATGTTTGTTGATTGGTTAAGTTTTTTAGGTTTATTGTTTTACAATGAAATGAATTGTTAGGGTTGTTGTTGGTATATCAGCGTAAAAAAATTGTTTTAAAGATATTTTTAATTTTTCACTAGAAATTTAATTTGTTGTTGTTGTATTTTACCTTTTAATGACTATATTAATCAAGCAAAAAAGTTATTTTTAAATGATTGGGTTTTAAATATTTTGCATTTATAATTAAAGCAAACTCAAATCAACTATTTTATAAACATCTGCTGCTGAGTGCTGCTACTGCTGTTCATAAAAAAAATACCCTTGCATTGAATGCATGTGCATAAACACACACATTCATTTTATACTTTTTATTTTGTGTATGCATACTTTAGATGTTTATAACTAAAATTATGTAAGTATATATTTATTATGCATACACACATTAGTATGATCGTAGTGTTATGCATACACACATTAGTATGCTCGCAGTATCGAAGCAAAGCAATTAAATACAACTTCACTACTGCACTCCAGGTGCTAAGAAAAAATGCTTTTTTTGATAAATTTTGTGTTATGTTTTTGTTTTTTAATAATTATTTTAAATATATTTTATTTAAAAATAAATGAAAACAAATAAAAAAAACGCTGCTAATTTTTTGACTAGTTTCTTACTAGTTCCAAATTGTGTTTTTTGAACAATTTATTTTAAACTTTTCAGTGAATGTTGAGTGCGTTATGCAAATCCTTCTAGGTTTTACTGCATCATTATTTTGTTTGAACAAGGTCGTCATGTTATTGAGTTCGATACGTTCCAGTTTCTTCCACTTTAAATTTATATTAAAGGAAAATTTTCATTTAAATTCGTTATTATTAACTTTTTTCTTATTGTTTGATCGCTTCCGCCACATAAGTAATGTTTGTGAACTTTCCATTGACTGGGTAAATCCATCAGTGTGTACCAAAATGGTAAAGGCAGTTTTTTGTTGTACCATTACAAGAATTCCATCGCAGTGGCAGTCGATTTTTTTCCATCTAGTTTTGTAAATGCTTTCATCTATAGCTCTCTATTTTCTAAAATAGATTTTCCCAATTTAAAAATTGAAAAATAGAAGAAATAACGTTTCGACGAATGGTAAGAGAAGTAAAAGTTTACCTGGACGGTAGGGTTTATCGAGATAACGTGTGAAGTTTGAGCACCGGCGGTTTATATGTCAGAATTATACTTAGGTCGTATATATGCTATATATTTCATTTATTCATTTATTCTGTACTCAAAAGAGCTAACAAGCTCGTATAGAGTTTTACATATTTCTAAAGTTAAATAATATATTATAACTAAACTGTGTATCAGTGCAACAATATTTATCAATTCTATTAATTATTCTCATACTACTAATATCAATTAGAAGATCTTATACAATAATTAAACTATTCATCAAATTGAAAAAAAAAAACTTTAAATAAAAAGTAATAAACAATAATGAAAAAAGAAACATTTTTTAACTACCTTACTTCTGACAATAAAAAATTAGATTTTACAAAAATAGAACAAAAGTAAAACAAAAGGAAAAGAAAAAAACAAAAAGAAACCAAACGAACAGTTGAAAAATTAGTTGCAATACTTATCCTATTCATATTAATATTGTTGTAAATAAAATTGGTTAACCTTTTCTTTAAAACTTTCAATGCTTTCAATAATCTTTGATTCATTCGGCAAGTCATTGTAAATTTTATATGCTGTGTTATAGATTGATTCACAATTGTTAAATCTAATTCTGGATGATGTTATTCTTTTTTTATTTGAATTTCGTGTACTATATGTGTGTGTTTCGTTATTTAATTCTGGCTTCATATTAGTATTAATATTATTTGTCATCACTTGAATTGCCTACTTATAGTTTTTATGTAATTATTTAATGGCATTATTTTGTTGGCTTGATGTATTTTTTGTGTTGACATTCTATTGTTGCACCCATATAAATTTTTTATTGCTTTATTTTGAACTAGTTGTAATAATTTAATAAGTTTGTTATATGTGTTTCCCAATACTTGTATGCCATATGTAATTGTGGAATGAAACATGCTGAAGTATAGAGTCTCTTTATTTTATATGGTATACGCTTACTTATTAGCTTGAAAATTCCTGCTATTTTACGGCCTTTTTTATTTGTTCCAGTATTTGTGCTTCCCACCTTATATTTTCATCAATGATAATACCTAAGTACTTATAATTAATAACTCTTTCTAGCTCACAGTTATTATATTTAATTACTAAACTGTCAGTAGGTTTCCTCTTGGATATCATATATTTTGTTTTACTGGTACTTACGTTTAATTTTTGTACATTCATCCAGTTTTTAATTTTATTCATATCCTTTTGAATTTTACTTTGTAACTCCTGACTGGATGCTTCCTCATATACAATTGCCATATCATCAGCGTACATGAATGGTGTTCCATTCAATTCCAGATCTACAAAACTACTCATATAAATACAAAATAACGTTGGTCCCAGAGAAGACCTTTGTATTACTCCATAGTTTTTTTCTTCGATATTACTTTTTATGCCATCACTTTCTGCATATTGAGACCTGTAATTTAGATAGCTTCTAAACCAACAAAACTCCTTTCCACGAACTCCATTTTCTATAAGGATTTTCAGTAATATATTTCTATCAACTGTGTCGAACGCTTTTTTTACATCGAAGAAGACAGAGACTACTTTTTTATTTTTATCAAGTCCCGATTGTACTTTCGATAACATGTCAAATAAAGCTACTTGTGTATTTGATTTTTTCTAAATCCATACTGTTGTTTATTTATTAATCTTTTACTTTTCCAAAAATCTGTCAGTTGACCGTTTACAACTGTTCAATTATTTTTCCAAATATTGGTGATAGCGATCGGTCTAAAATCTTTTGGTTCTTTATAACTGCCTGTATTTTTTGTTATTGGTATTATTTTGGATATTTTTAGAATTTTAGGCATATTAGCTTGGTTGAGGATCATGTTTATTAGTGTTGTAGTATTTTCAGCTAACTCTTTTTTGCATTCTTTTACCACTAATAGTATGCTGGTATGTTGTCAGCTACAGCTGAATTTGTGCTTGTTAAACTTGAAATTACTTTCCAAATAGTTTGTTGATTTATATTCTTGAACACAAATGTGTAACTGGTTTTCATCTTTGGCAAGTAAAACCCATCAAATTTTTTTGCCATGATCTCTTCAACTGATGCGTAAAATTTATTAAACTTATTTCATTTTAATATTTTTTCATTTTCTTTCAATTTTGTTCACATAAAATTCATTTTCTTTTTTTGACTTCACTTTTTTATGTAATTCAATTTTATGTAAATTGTCTTCTGCCATAATCCTCTCTTTTTTGCCTTTTAATTTTAGTTGCTTTGTTCAGCCAATATTTGTATTTGTCCTTCATAAATATTGAGAACCTATTTTGACAATACTTATCAATCTATTGTGCAGAGTATTTGATTTTACTACAATTTGTTGTTTTTACCACTGTAGCACTTTCAATAATTTCTTGACATTTTGTTATAAACTCTATTAAGAATTGGCTATATATATACATATTGCACAGATCTCTTGGATAAAAGTATTATTTTTCAAAAAATTTTCAAAAACGAATCAAAAGCGGATATATCAATTATACTTGCAAATACAACAATCAGCCACTTTTTTCAGCCACTCCTTTTTGTTTTCCTTTTACAACTAAAGGAAAACATCTTGTCAACCATGTCCACTCCATTTATATTTATTAAAATTGTAGATTGCAAACAAAAATTAACAAGTCTTTAGTTCTATTATAATATTCTACAATTGCTAGTAATTTTTTTTCGCTAGATCCAATTTCAGTAGAATATTGTAATTTACAATACGGTAAACTTGTTTTTTTCCCAGCATAAGACACAAGCGTAATATTTTCGGTAAATGCAAATTTTTACTATAATTATTTAATAATTTATAAATATTAATAAGGGTATCTTTTTACATTCGAGAATTTTTGGAGGAATAGACTTATTTTTCCTCATTGTGCCAAGCATTGTCAATAACTTTTACCCAAGCTCATAAAAAGTAAAAAAGTTATCCATAGTGACAGTGGACCTTTCAAACCATCATTAAGATCCAGGTAAAATTATTGACCCAGGATATGGCTGAATTTCCAAGTATAACATAATACAGAGCATACCAACAACCAAAATTTTATGGCATATTTTTCTGGATTTGATGACATATATTGGTAACATTTGCATCGGTCATGAAAACCAAGCAACTGTTTATCAACTGTTACGTAGTTATGAAGGTTGTAGTAATCAGGAAGCAAATTAGAACATTTTTCAATTAATTCTCATATTGGTGCAAATTCATATTATGTAGATCTGTGTTGTCTTCTACTCAATGTACAGTCAAAGGGAATAGTTTTTGTTTATGTAATTCATTCGAAATTGTGCTTCCAACCATTTTCACAATCAAATAAGTCAAGTATTGTTTCATTTTTCGATTTAAAAATGCAATGTCACAACCAATTATTAGAAAGATATTATATGCTATAGATCTGTAAACTCCAGCTCAAATTATTACACCTACATATGCTTCCAACGGTTACATGACAAAATTACATAAAACAAAATTTTACATATGGACAAAATTTCATAAGACAAAATTACATATGGACGTCGGGACCAAAGACCTTTGAATCTACCGTTGTGAAATAATCTCCAAATTTTGATTGTGAAAACGTATTTGTATGCTTCAAAATAATATTCTGAATATGTGGTGGAAAAAAGCAAAAAGGAAATTGCTTACATTGTCTCATGATCGGTAATTAATTTTACAGTGTATCCCCGACTCATTTTCACGACACGGGTTGTTAAATTATTTAGGTATCCGAAAATTTGTTAATACACAGTAAACTATGATACAGTTATGTTGAGTTTTTTTTATTAATCAAGTAATAACTTTAAAAATTGAAGAAAAATAAGTATAAATTTTACTTCGTGTTTCAAAAATAATTTTAAAAATGTTTTGTTTTTTGTTTTATTTTAATTTACTTTAATTTTAATAGGAAATGGACTCACGAAAGAGAGATGCTTTTATTAACTACAAGGCTTAAGTACAAAGAAGATTTTTCTCTTCACAAATACAAAAAAAAAATTTTTTTTATGAAATTGTCCATATTAAATCTTTATATTATATAATCTTTGACAAATATATTCAATTTAAAAAATTTATCCACAAAATAGGTATCCACAAGGGTATAATATTTTGAAATTTGATTCGACGTTTATTTTAGAGACAATGTGTTTAAAGTGATCGGAATTGTAAGCAAAGTATATTATGTCGCCAACACAATATTGTCAGTTCAGAAAATTTAACATATTGTATTTGTATGTACATTGTATCGGTAGAAATTTTTTAGATAAATTCCCGATGTCACCGTGCGTTGAAAAGGTTGTGATTGTCAAATATGCAATCTTTTGAAACGAATATTAAGTTAACATTTCTATTACCTAATTCATTTGTTTCATTCACTACTGTATGTGTAGAAATCTATTAAGATAATAATATTCTAGAATTAAAATGATATTTTGAAAAAGTGAGATTTTAAGAGACGAGATTGCATTGCGCTCCCATAATTATTATTATTATTTTCACTTTAATTTAATTTCCTTTTAATACAGTTTAGATTGTACATAATAGGCATATTTCTTTTTAAATTTTGGCACTCATTCCGCTTCCTTTTTAAACACACCATACATCCACATTGTAGTGTTATCCATATATAATTTAAACCCATTCATATATTTATAAATGCGTATTATATACAATTTGTATCTATCCAAAAAGTATTATCCTTATATAATTTAAATGCATTCATATATTTAAACATGCGTATATATACAAATTATATGAAATACAGAACAGCAATAAAATAACAACAAAACACAAATTTTAAATTGATAAAAATAATAGTCCTAGTAAATAGAAATAATATATATCCATATATATATACCAGGAAGGATCTTTTCATCAGGTAAAAGTTTATAATAGTATATAATATATTTATCACCATTCTGATTTATACATATATAAATTGTATATATTATTATATACATTTTAATAGTATGTAGGAGTTTTTATTTCTATGTGGATAGAAAATAGTCAGTTCTCACAAACCAAAAACATAATGTATATAAGAAAAAACAACTGGTGTAGTGGTGTAATTGCATTTTACAATTTTTCTATATTATTTTTTTGTTTTTCTTATTTTTATTTTTATTATCGGCAGAAATTTCGCAGACATAACTTTGGTGTTATTGAACTCGGAAATAATGTATATACATTTTTGTTTTTATTATTTTGTCGTAATTTTTGTTGTTGCGTTTTTATTTATATCGATAGATATATATATTTATATACAGTATACACAATGTATATATAAAAATGTTATATATTTATTATAGGATATATAATATAATATATATTTTAGAGTGGGGACATTGTATTAATATAAATATAGTAGTAGTTGGATTTAGTTGTAAAAACACTATAATAATATGTAGACTGCAGAGTAAGAATTTTGTAGTAAATAAAGTAGCATCGTGTATTAAATAAAAAAATTCATGCATTAATAAAATTTGTTCAGAAATGTGTGCATATGAATGTATATATATATATATTGATTGAATGTTAAGTAAAAACAATGTTTAAAATAAAAAAAACATCATCCCCTATATAAACATTTGATTTATAGGTATATTATAATTTTCTATATCATTATATATTTATATATAAATATATATATATATATATATAATACTTATATATAGGTATATATGAACATATATAATATATTGTATTATATGTTTGATAAAGAATATTCACAAAAATTTTCGTAATGAAAAGAAAATGTATTAAAATTTGTTTCTCTGTGATTTATAAAAGAAAACATAATATTTTTACACTTGCTATATGCGAGTTACATGCGCTATATTTGTAGATTGAAGGAAAAAAGAGATAAAAACACATATTTCTGCAATATATGAATATATATACTTATACCTATCATGTATATAAAATTGCGCATCTATTTTAATTTTTTTTTCCTATGAAAAAATTCGGAAATTTTTATTATTTTTTTTAAATCAAATTAGAATAAAAATAATTAATAAATTTTAGAACTAAAATTTAAGTTTAAATTTTTTTAAAAATTAGATTATAATTAATCATTTAAGCCATATCTATTCTTTTTCACATCCATTTGATAGGTCATCAATGTAAGTGACATCTGATTGAGTTCCGCCCAGTATGATTTTTTAATTGAAATTTTCTTTAAATGTTCTGATCTGTATATTTTACTTTCCTAACTTTCCTTTTCCTCCCTATAGTTTCGCTATGTAAAAAGCATAGATCAGCTAAATATTATTTTGGTGGGAAATTAGATAAACCAACCATAGTTCCCTATCAGTAGAAATATATTGTTAGTATCATGTTATGATCATATTATATTGTCCAGTAAAGTCTAGATATAGGTACCTATAGATCATTGTTTATGGCAGTTGTTCTGACTTATAAAAACAATTCAATTTTCAAATAGGTACTTTAAGCTACTTATACCTACTTATACAAAATTCAATCAAAACTAAAATTTAAAAGAGATATAGGTATATGAAAAAAACATAGATATTCAAAAAGTTTTTTTTTGTTGTCACTTTTCCTTTAAATAATAAATTAAATAAATAAATAAATTAGTCATCTAGTCTAAATAATAATTAAGAAAAGTCATAGGCGTAAATATAAGCTCTAAAAAAATTAAAATTGTAAAACAAAATTATGAATATGTACCTATCATGGCAATTAATAAATAATTAAATTAAAAAAAAAAAAATTAAAAAAGAGAAAAAAATTGTTTTCAAAAGTAAAAAAGAAATAATATTTAAAATTCAAAATCGATTCCAAAACATATTAAATTAAATTTAAAAGATTTAAATACAAACATAAATCAATCTAATATCTAAATAATAACCCTAAGTAAACCACTAAGTTCATCAAGATCAAAATTAAGAAGCTATTGTTCCATGTTTTTATTAAATGCATTACAATTTCTAAGTTTTCTGATACGTTCCGGTAACTGAATAGTCGACACGATGTAACAGTATAGAAATTACGAAAAGTTGTATACTACGGAAATTTGGAAAAACCACAAGAAATCTAAAATTGGAACGCAGGTGGTGAGAGTTCCCAATTCTGTAATTTAAGTTTAAGTACTGATTTATTATAAAATGTTTTAAGAATCCTAAAATATAAGGAAGAGTATTCAAATTGAGAAATAAAGGAAAAATACCTTTATTACAAATTTTTCTTATATAACATATTTTTTTTTTTTTTTTTTTTTTTTTTTTACACTCTACAGTTACTTAGGTAGAATCACCTTTTCGTGCTTAATTAAGTACGGTACTGCAATTTTACACTACAATCTACAATATTTCGAGTATTTATTTTAACAAATTACTTGAGTTTTTACGGAGTTACAAATTACGGAGTTTTACAAATTACGGAGTTCATAATCCTTAAATGTGGAAAAACTACTGCTATTGTCAGGAACTAAGCCTTCATAAATAGAATAGTTTCATTTTATTTAATTTGTTACCAGATTATACTCTCAACTATTTTTTGCCATTTATTATATCCCACTGACAAAGGGTACTGGACCAGGTCAAAAAATCCATAAAGCATTTTTTTTTTTTTTTTTTTACTTCATCGGGAATCGAACCTGGGACCTTTCGATTGAAAGGCAGGCGCTCTACCTACTGCGCCACCCAGCGTGTAAGGATACGCAATTTTTGCAGGATACGCATCATTTGAAGATTGTTAGAATGTGTAACCCCCTTCCCCCCTAGTATTTAAAAGATACTAGGATTCGCCCGCTCCTCGAAATTCGAGGAAGCTTGATAACAATCGTACAAATTTTTTTGACTCTTTTGAGGGAGATGTTGTATTGGCGTATGACCATAATGGCCATATCCCAAGGATAGCTGGAATTGCTTGCTTCCAAAAATATATGTCTTTAGTTGGGCATCCTATCCTTTTAGGACGAAAAGGACATTTGAAAATATCCTTGTTGTTTTGATAATTAAATAATTTGCATTTTTGTGCCATACATATACATACCTTAATAATACAATCTATGTAATTGTAATCACTGTGGTGAATTTACGGATTTCATTGTATAAGTATATAAATAATAAATAATCTATTCAAATTAAATATTATTACCTTATTAACATTTTCTTGAAATAAATAAAAAGAAAAAGCTCGCACTAAGCTGCAGTTCGTACGTTATTTTAAAAAAACTAATTAATTTAATTGTATTGGGGTCCATTTGACATTCCAAAGATAATCAAGAATTCAAACATCAGTATTTCTCAAACTATATAAACAGAGTTCGCAAGATTGTTTTCCAACAACTTTAAAATAGTTAATAAGGATCGAAATATTAAAAAACTATTTAAATTATTTTAAAATTATTATTCAAAAAAATACCGTATCCACATCGTAATGTTATCATGAGTTTTAAATGTGACATTTCTAATTGTATTGGTTACGATAAATTGTCAAAAACTATAAAATCTAATGCTTTTTGCAAAAGGATTTTTCATGGCGTATGCATTAACGCTCCAAGAGATAGTAATTTAATATTTATGACCAGTTACTTTGTCTGCACTGAACGCCAAGATTACCAAAATCTTCTGTCAAAAATGCATGAAAGTCTGACAGCTGGTATAAAAAATTTAAATGGCTACAATGCGAATATCTTGAAGCGGAATGCTAGAGATTTTGAGTCTTACACCGAATCTTTTGCTCATATGGCAAATAGTTTTGACATAATAAATAATATATTATCAGAATTTTTAACCAATCAAAATTCAATTATGAAACAGTCATTAACAGACTGCTTAACAGAAATTAAATCTTCAAACAATAACCTATTTAATAGTTTTAAAAATGAGATTAACCCTTTCGCGTACACTGACGTGTATAGACGTCATAACAAAGTTTTTCTGTGGGACATGACGGGTATTACCGTCAAATTTACCATTTTATTAAAAAAGTCATGTCGTCTATAACCGCCATGAACTACATGAGTTTGTATGAATTGTTTATATTAAGTGTCCCATAGAAACTGCAAAATTTCGGTTAACTGTCGGTTTAAATTCAAAAATACTCGCCACATAGATATTGTTTTGAAATATAATTTGGGAATTTCCCAGAAAGGCATGACGTCTTATATCGTCAATCTTATGAATCATCTGAAAAGAACACAAATTCTAGTAGCTCAGATGAGGATAAAATAGAACCTCGCGATATTACTGAAAAAATAAATTATGAAAATTTATCTGAAATTGAAAGTGAAGTTGAAATTGATGATCAAGGTTCTGATGAAAATGAAAACGATAACTGAAAGCATTCCAGAATTTAATTTTGATTAAACTAAGTCTGGAATAAAAATTGATATTGCTTCTAATGCTACACCATTCGATATATTTTCTAAAACTTGGATTTCAGAGATTGTAGCAACATTTGTTGATAACATTCGGTTATAAACGTCATGACGTCCATCAACGTCTCTGACTCAGGATATCTCCCAAATTATATTTAAAACATCATGACGGAAATAGACGTCAAAAATTAAATCTTATTTTTAAGAATGAAAAAGATTTCTTATTCAAGCTCCAGCAGATTGCTGTTTTCAGAATTTCTCTATCATTAAAAATGACAAAAATACAGCAAGTGTTCCACAGTGAAGCAGCAAAAAAAAAGAGTGTTCGTCAAAGGGTTAAACAATTATATGCCGAAAATTGTTGTGGTAGTGTCACGAATTTGTTAATTGATGACATTACAGTCAAGGTGAACAACATTAAAAATAACATGAACTCCAACTTAAAAAAGGTAATTGAGGCAATTTTGATGACAGGCTGCGGTAGTAGCTCGCGTACAGACAACCATACTGCGCTTGATCTTGACGTCATGATATCTGAAATAATTGCTTTAAAAAAGCACGTTAACACCTTGGAGGTTGAAATAGATAGTTTAACTCTTTCAAACGTATCTGGCCCATCACTACATGATTCTGCTATATGTAACGTGAATGTAGGAGAAGAGATTGCCGCTGCTACCAGTGAGTCTGCATTTATAACACCATCTAACTATACATCACCGGGAATAAATACTCCGTGTATCTATACACCACCGAGAATAAACAAATTTGGTACTACCTGGTCAACCTCTGACTGAAACAACAGAATCGAAAAACTGAAACTATCCAACCAGAATAAGCCCGTTAAAAAATATTTTAATGAGAGCAAGAGTGTTACCGATAATGTGTCAGCTTTCTTTTTAAAGGGAGCTCATCCTGAAGCCAGCGTGGAGTGGGTTTTACAATTCTTAAGGAGAAAATTTTGTATATCTGCTCTTAAATGTGACCGTATTACATCTAAAAGTATTCCCAAGAAGAAGAATATCAGTTTCGCATGTTTTAAATTCACAGTTTCTGATCGTTATGGTTGTTTTTTGCCAGGTGTATGTATAGACAGAGATGGATTCAATATAACAATCCAGCCTTGGAATGAGAAGACAGCACACATCGTCCCAAACTCATCAAAAATCAACACTAAGCATAGTAACCATAACAATTATAGTAATACTAATAACCCTAATATAAAAAATAAAATCAATAATCTTAAAAACCCTAATCCTACTAAAAAAAATATATATAAAGCCAATAGTCTTAATAATACTAAATTGCAAGTACAAATTAATAGCAAACCAAATACTAAATCGCAAGTACATATTAATAGCAATAGCCAAATACTAAAAAGATTTCGAAAACAAATAATTATAATAACATAAATAAATATCCTAATTTCATTCAGGTCGAAACATTTAAAACAAACATCGAATTATATAAAAGTCATTGCAAGGCTATCAATTTCATATCTGAAATTTCCGAACAATCTAGCGAAATTATTCTGTGTGGGGATTTTAATCTTCCTAACATTGAATGGTCCAACCATGAGGAAGAGTCATGCTTAATTCCTACTAATCTTCATAGTGAGATCGAGTATACATTCATTGACTTCCTTAACTAAATATCTCTACAGCAATCATCAACAATCCATAATAATAAACATCGTCAACTCGATCTAATATTTTTGTCTGATTGGAACAACTCAATAATAACGGAAAGTCCTGACACTCTTGTAAAAATTGACCCTTATCATCCTCCAATTCTTATTACCTACTTTACTGAGTCTAATATTCTTCCAAATAAAACTGTAACCTATCAATACAACTTTATCAAAGCAGACTTTCAACAGCTTAAAAATTTCTACAAAACTTGTGATTTTTCTTCCATTTTCACTAACACTAACATTGAGATAATCATTAGTAAGTTCTATTATTTACTCTTTGAAGGTTTAAATCGACACGTTCCAAAATCGAATACTTTTACTAATTCTAGTCCTCCGTGGTATACTCGGGATATAAAAAAATTAAGAAATAAGAAAAACAAAGCCTGGTCTAAATATATGAAATCCAAAAACTCATCTGATTATAACAATTTTAAGTTTTTTTTTGATCAATTTAAATCACTAGTCCATTTAAGCTATAATATTTATTTACAAAATATGTCTTCCAATCTTTTAACGAACCCCAAAGGATTCTGGAAATTTATTAATACTAAAAAAAGTCTGATCAATTCCCTAGTTACATGCAATATAAGGATACACTTAGTAATGATCCAAAAGTCATATCTCAATTTTTTAGTGAATTTTTTGGAAATTCATATGCAGCAACTATATTTAATGCTACCACATCACAATTTGACCATTTAGATCATTTTCCTAAAACAACCTTCTCCTCGTTTTGCATTAATGAAGCTATCGTTACAGATTATTTAACTAAATTAGGTAATAACACATCCCCTGGTCCAGATGGTATTCCAGAGGTTATCCTGAAAAATTGTTCAAATTCTTTGGCCCCAACACTCTCGAGAATCTTTAATTTATCCATTTCTACTGGATCTTTCCCTTCTATTTGGAAAAAAGCCTTTATTAGACCAGTGCATAAGAAGAACTCTAAAAAAGAAATTAGCAATTATCGTCCAATCGCCAAACTTTCCTCTCTTCCCAAACTGTTTGAACTAATCATTTATGATCAAATTTACGATTACTGCAATTGCCTTCTAATACCAAACCAACACGGGTTCGTTAAGAACAAATCCACAGTTACGAACTTGGTTGAGTGTACTTCTGAGTTTATTCTTAATGTGGAGACAGGATTTCAAACTGATGTCATATACACTGACTTTAGTAAAGCTTTTGAAATTATACTATTGAAATTATCTAAACTTGGATTTCCCTCCTTTTTCGTCAGTTGGGTTGAATCTTATCTGTCGGAGTTACATCGTGCAGTTTAGAACAGCCTTTTCATCATCGTTTGAAGCCAATTCAGGTGTCCCTCAAGGCAGCCATTTAGGCCCACTCTTATTTATAATTTCTATCAATGATGTGACGTCGGTAATCAAAAACAGTCAAGTTAAAAGTTATCCTGATGATATGAAAATCTTAAAAAAAATTACATCTCTACTAGACTCAACCCTTCTTCAAGAAAATCTAGATAACTTTTTCTTATGGTGCAAAACTAATAACCTTCAGTTAAATATAAACAAACGTGCCACAATGAGTTATAATAGGCGAATTAACTGCCTCTCATATACTTATTCACTTAATGAACAAGCCTTAGAAAAAGTCAAGTCTATCAAAGACTTGGGAGTTACCTTCGATGAAAAACTTACTTTCAAAATGGACTACAATAACATCATCAATAAAGCTAACTCATTGTTAGGATTCATAAAACGATGGTCCAAAGAATTCAATGACCCATACATCTTGAAATCCCTATTTACTTGTCTCGTTAGACCCCAGCTTGAATATGCCAGTCAGGTATGGTCCCCTTATTATGAAATTCACAGTAATCGAATTGAATCAATTCAAAAAAAATTCTTAAGATATGCTTTACGTCTCCTTCCTTGGTCAGACCCTTTGGCTCTTCCACCTTATAATAATAGACTCAACCTTATTCATCTAACTACATTAAAAAATAGACGTGACATCGCGGATGTGCTCTTTATCACGCAAGAAGTTACCGGGAGTATCGTATCGTCATTTATATCTGAATCTGCTAAAATTAACACTTGTACCCGATATCGTTCGCCTAATCTTTTCACCCTAGTGTTTCATCGTACTAATTATGGTATGAATGAACCTATCCATCGAATGATGATCATTGCCAATAAGTACAAGGATGTAATTGATCTAACCCTCTCAAAAGATGCGCTAAGGAAGCGTTTATATTTATGTCACCAAACTAATAATTCTTTTTAGTAATAAATTGTTTTTTTTTTCTCTTAACTAATCCAATTTACTATATAAAATCCTAACCATGATAGTCCAACTAACTCATACCTGTTTAGACTAATGAATTTTATAAAATTTTGAAAATTGTTAATCTCTATATTTTAATTTACTCTTGATTTATTGTTTTGCTGTTTTTAAATTTTTTGATTTTTTTTTTTTATGCTTTTTTTTCTTATTAATTATGGTAAAATTATATTTTTAAAAATCTTGTAATTTGTTTGATTTAAACGAAGTAAATAAATAAATAAATAAATAAATATTTTTATATAAAAACCGTTATATCTCTTGATCTATTAAATATATATATATTCAGATATGTTTCAGAAAGATAACAGTCTCGGGCACATTTTAATATTTATTTGATGATGATTGGTGCTGCCGTTGTGGAGATATTGCAGGTCATAGTAGAAACTTTTGGAAAAAAAACAATCTTTATTTTCTTTCTTGAAAAATCAAATACCTCAAGATTTTACTATATCATTCTATTTAATGGTTCCTACTTCCAATAATTAGTTCTTTAGTAAACTGTAAGACAAACATATTATTTGATCGTAATCTAGAATTAGACCAAAAGTTGAGGTTAACGAGTAATTGGATAGAAGAAAGGTTCCCTTTGCTTAATTCAGTTAAAAATACTATATCAACGACAGTTCTACGTTTTTCAAACGTATTGAGATGTAGTAAATTCAATCTGTGCTCATAGGGAGGTAATCTCAATGGGAGGTCTTCCCATGGGAGTATGCGTAATGCGTAAGTTTGAGGAATTTTTTTTCAATTCTGTTTATATGGACGTTGTAAAAGCAATTCTATGCCTGGCTGACATATTTCAAATTAGGTCTTACTAAACAGGTGTGAAAATATTTCAGTACATAAGAATCATCAAACTCTTTAGCCCAACGTTTAATTAAACCAAGCAAAGAGTTAACTCTATTTAATATGTAAGTAAAATGATAGCTCACTATCAAAAAATATACCCACATCTTTTATTGATACAACTTTTGAAATAGTTTGGTTATTAAAAGAATAGGTAAACGAAATGGAGCAACAGCAAAGAGTAAATGTAATTAGTGCACATTTATTAACGTTTAAATGGAAATTGTTATTTGTACAACAACTATGAAATCGATTTAAATCAGCTTGTAGGGCAACGGCATCTTCGAAGATAGTAATTTTTTTTTTATAAATTTTCATATGATCAGCGTAAATTTTAGCGTGACTGTTATGAATTATAGAACTGTTATCAGTAATATTGGAAACAAGAGTTGGAATGAGAATTTTGAAAACATTGTGGAAAGTTTTACCTTCCGGTAATAAATTAGAAGCTATACCACTATATGTACATTCTAAACATTTAAGACTCAATAAATTTAATTTGTGAATGATTGAATTTGAATAAAAGTTTAACCACAACCTGCATAAGCTGTCAAACAGAAAACATTTCTTCCACTATTATGTTCTAAAATCTCTTGAATTACTTTATCAATAATAATACGTTGTTTGTTATTAGCAGATTCTTATATTTCATTAATGAAACTTCTGCCTTTGGGTTTATATGTGAAGAAAGTTGTAAATCGGAGTCATATTGTGAAATTGGTAAGCCAAGTTCTTCGCAAGAAATATTATGTGATAATAAAATCCATTCAATGTCCCAAAGAGCTCTGTTATATGAAATTGTTTCATGTAGGGTAATTAAATAATCTTCCCAAAGAAACTCTTTAAATTCATTCCACAGTGCAAATGCATTAGTGGGAGCATTATATTACAAATGAAACTAAATTTAATTGCAATTGGTTTTGAATAAATATCCTCTGCTTTATTTAAACATTCATTATTATTTGAAGCTATTTGCTTAGAAAGCTTATACAGCACAGTGAAAAAAGTAATAATAACTCTGTGTATTACCATTATTATTAAGATTAATAGACCATATAATACGTGCATACATGTTAACTCCAAATGTAATAAAACAGTTATATTCAAGTTATCGACTACTCAAGTCGCTGTTTATTTCAGAACTAAATTATTATAATATGTATCTATATATAGAATTGACAGTGATGATGACAATATTGTGTTTAGATAAACGTACAGAAAGATTTTTGATTCAACATAAAACTTCAACACATACATTGGTATGTATTAGAAAAATAAGTCCAAAATTATTATCCATACTCTTCATAACTTCATACAGCATTTACAATAGCTACAACTTCTTTATGCGATGCGGGAGTTACGGCAATTTCATACATTAAAATTTTTCTATGTTAAAATGACTTAAATAATCTATACGTTTCGGAATTTTTTGGATCATGATAATGTAAAACTGGCTGCTTCATGGCTTTAATTTTTTTTCGCATTTGTAAAGATGTGTGTGAATACTTATATATTTTATATTGAAATTTCTAATTAAAAATTAAAAATGTTTGAAAAAGTATTTACTTTCGCCACGAGCCCTGTTAAATAGCTATCATTTAAAAAAAATAATGAAAATTGGTTAAGAAATGGCTCTGGAAATTGTTCCGTATTTTTTACTTGCTTTTCTTTAGCTTGCAATGTTATTTATTTTATTGGGCGATGTAGGGGTCAAAATAAATTTTTATTTTATATCTGTATTTTGGAGAAATAATTTTAAGCGATTGTTAGTTCAGGTGGTTAAGGAGTCATGTTAATATCACAAGTTTGCGAGTTCGATTCTTCTTTGAGTCAAATTATTATTTAAAAAAAAAAATTTTTTTTTTGTTATTATATTATAAAATTTATAATATTAATTTTTATAATATAATATAATAACAAAAAAAAAAGTAATTTTTAATTATTATTCTCTTCTTATTTATCTCAACACACGCGTTTTCGTCAATCCTGATAACTGTTTTATCAGCACATAGTTTAGATTTACGCTTCTTGCTTTTATGGCAAGTTCATATATTTGCTTTTTTCGTACAAACATTTTATCTCACATTATTTTTTCCTGGCGAAGTCAAATGTTAGAATTACACACATATCATTTTTTAACAGACCTTAAACTGCCTAATTTATTTTCTCTTTTTTAGTGCATTTAATGTTGATACCAAAGTTGTGTAACTCTTCGAAAAAGCAAGTTTTTAAAAATTTTTTTTTTTCATTTACAGATTAAATATTATGATAACATGTATCTTAGTTGAGATATATTATGATATATTATGCTATACATAGAAATTAAGCATCAAACTATATTTTTAATTTTATTTTATTTAAAAAACAAACAAAAAACATTTATAAATTGTTATTATTAATTTTTTTTTGTTTTTTTTCAGGTTGCAAAATAAAAGCTTTAAGAGCTAAAACTAATACATATATTAAAACTCCTGTACGTGGTGAGGAGCCTGTATTTGTTGTAACTGGACGAAAAGAAGATGTTGGTAAAGCAAAACGTGAAATATTATCAGCTGCAGAACATTTTAGTTTAATAAGAGCATCACGTAAACCATCATTAGCTAGTTTAGGTGGTGCTACTGGTGGACCAATTGTAGCTGGTGGTAATTGTTTACAATCAAATGGTTTAAATAATACAAATTGTACAAATGGTAATGGTAAGACAAATTTAGGACCACCAATAAATATACCAGGACAAATAACAATACAAGTTCGTGTACCATATCGTGTTGTTGGTTTAGTTGTTGGACCAAAAGGTGCTACTATTAAACATATTCAACAACAAACACATACATATATTGTAACACCATCACGTGATAAAGAACCAGTATTTGAAGTATCCGGTTTACCAGATAATGTACAATTAGCACGACGTCAAATTGAAGCTCATATTGCATTAAGAACTGGTAATATAAATGATTTACAATTACCATCAAATGGTTCAAATCAAAATGGTAATTCGCCATTAACAACAAATGATAGCATTGATTTAAATGGATTAGGTGCTAATGGATTTCCAGTATTAAATGATAATACAAATAATATAAATAATACTGCTTGTATATCATCTTTACTTGATGAACATGTTGGATCAGAATTTTTAGCCTCATTATATAAAAATGGTTTTAATTGTTTATTGGGTTATTTAGATCAACCAAATAATAATAATAATAACAATAATAATAATAATAATATTAATAATAATAACAATAATAATATTAATAATAACAATAATAATAATATTGTAAATAATTTAGTCAATTTAAATGGTATAAATGACTTAAATAATGTATCGTTAAATCAATCAACAAATTTAAATAATAATTTTACGAATAATATTAAAAATAATAGTGATGGTATATTTGATGTAACAAACAATTTATTAACATCAAATCAAAATAATCAAACAAATGGTTCTGATAATATTTTAGATTATACATTTCCTGCATTAACAAACAACAATAATACAAATAGTAATATTATAACAAATAATATTAGTAATGTTATAAGAACAAATGATGTTAATATTGGTAATGGTGGTAACAATAATAACAATAATAATAATAACAATGGTATTATAAGTAATAGATCATGTTCATCATCATCATCATCAACATCATCAAAATCAACATCAAATAATTCTGGGCCAGAACTGATAAGTATATGGAAAAATTGTCATCAGGATTCAACTGGTTCAATTGAAATTGATGAAGGTCTTGGTGAATCACCAAATATATGGACATTACCACCAGTGTCAGCATTAGGTTCACGTTGTTCACCAACATCTACTTCAGTCAGTCCAACGGATTCATTACTTGGTGGTAGTAGTGGTGGTGGTTCATTATCAACAACATCCAATTCAAATGGTATACAAACGTCAAATTTATTAACAAATTCAAATGGTTCATCAACAATAACATCATCAACAATAACAGCTGCAACAAATTCAATTGCATCATATTTAAGACGTGAATGTTTATTATGTGGTGATAAAGAAGTAACAGCTGCTTTAGTACCATGCGGTCATAATATGTTTTGTTTAGAATGTGCTGGTCGTGTTTGTGGTACTGGTGAAGGATTATGTCCCGTATGTAGTCAACCAGTTATTCAAGCTATTCGTATTATACATTAAGAAATTTATTTATATTTTATATATATATATATATATGTATATATATATATACATGTAAAGATATAAGCAAAAATAATAATTACGTATACATGAAAAAAATAAATAAAATCAGTTCAAATCTTTTTATATCTAAAGAAACCAAATAAAAAAAAAAAAATAAATAAATAAAAACAATTTATGTATAAAATTTAAATAAATAATAAAATACAGAAAAAAACCGCCAACAATGATAACATAACAAACAAACAAAATAACAGAAAAAATTAAATTTTAATAGAACTTATATATATTGAAGAATTAAAAATTTAAAGAATAATAAAAAAAATAATTAAAATTTAAAATAAAATACCAAAACAATTTGAATACACATAGAATGTATATATATAATACAATTCAAAAAATGTACGCAACAGATAAAAAAAAATTTTTTTAATTTTTTTTTTATATTAAATAAAAAATTTAAAAATATATAGTAATAAAAAAATAAATTATATTAAATTTCTAGTATTAGATCTCAGAAATACAATACAATAAAAGTTCGAATAAAAAAACTTAAACGAGTCCTTTCTTAACAGAAGTATAAGTATTCAAAAAATAATTAAATTAATAAGTATATATATCTATATATTATATGAATATATATATATATATATATATATAGTCGAAAATGCTATCATATAAGTTCACACGGAAAAGCACTCTTTGTATATATATATTATATATATGTATATATATATATATATACATTTTAAAATGATTAGAATTTGTATAACAATAAAAATCAAAATGAAAAATATATTTAATTAAAAGAGGGTATTCAATTTATTTGCTCCGTAAATAGCGAAAATTACGAGCACAAAATATATATATATATATATATATATTTAAATAATTAAAATTAAAAATTAATATTAATGTACGAAAAACTTGGATAAAGTGCGAAAAATCACATTCAAATTTTCCCAAACTTTCAAATTCTGAATTTTTTAATTTGTTTTTTAATTTATAATATATAAAAAAATTATTCATGTTAAAAATGTTAATTTTGAATGCCCCTATACCATAAAAAAGAATTTCAATTATAAATGTGAAAATATTTTACATTTAGAATCAGTAAATTGATTGATTTAGACTGATTCATCATATAACTCGTTATACAGGTCTCGTAAATTTAATGCATTTAATTAAATTAATGGGGCAAATGGAATTAATATTTTAAGTTTATTTAATGATTATTAGCAAGCTTCCGTCTATAAGTAGGCGTCGGATGTGATATAACCATTCATTATTAGTGTTTCTATTTTATTTTGTCACATTTATAATTAATTTTTAATATTTTATTTATTTAAATTTTTACACTACAGTAAAACTAAAAAAATAAAAAATATATTACTGCTGGCATAAAATTATAATAAAAATGTAAAAAAATTAAATAAAATTGAAACAAAAAAAAACAAAGAATTATTTTTAAAATTAGTAAACTAAAATATATTATGTCGTAATAACTTAAATTAAAATTACGCATAATTACTTAATTAAATAAATAATAAAGTCTATACTAAAAAATGGAGAGAAATTTTAAATCTTATTTGTTGTCGTCGCCGTCAATATCAATAATTGTATCGAATATCGAAATTTTATACATACACAAAAAAGCATTTTAAATAAAACACAATGCAATAATTGTTTACCTTTTTGAAACTTTTTGAAAAAAAAAAAATTTCATTTTAATAAATATAAATAATAAAATAAAAACAACAACAAAATAAACTAATTTTTATATAAAAAAAAAATTGTAACTGTAAATATATACAAAATAAAAAATTAATCAAAAAAAAACCGAAATAAAAACCTTTTGACATTTATAAAATAGTGCATACAAGCAACAAATACATACAACATATTATGTAATAAAATAATATAACTTTTATATTTTTAAAATAAGAAAAAAAAAATATTGAGATGAGAATAAATTCGAAAATTCAAATAATCAAATACAAATTAAATATTAATTATGTTTTATTTTTATCATTTGTTATTAAAACTTATTAAAAATTAACAAAATTTTAAACAAAGTGTAAAACAAGAATAACTAATTTTGTTAATTTTAAGTTTGCAAAACAAAGTTTTTGAACTTTTTTTAAACTTTTAATAAAATTTTTTTTTTTTTCATTTTTAAACTTAAAGTGAAAATCAAATCAATATTAGATTAAATTGATATAATACAAAATATAAAAAAACCATAAAAATTAATATATAAATAATTAATAAAACAACAACAACAACAACAAAGACTCAAAATCATAAATCAGGAAACTTATCAAAAAAAAATCTGAAATTCAAATAGAAAATTTTTCTAACGAACATTTATTTATATGTGTAATGATAAGAACTCGCATCCAATATATATACACAATAACATAATATTAAATTTTTTAGATGATAATAAATATAGGCAACAACAAAATAATAAACAATAAACTAAATAAAAAACGAAAACCACTTTGTGTTCTGAAACATCGTATCTCAAAAAATTTAAAAAAGTAAAATAAATCATCATTCATTATTCATCATTAGAAAACAATTGTTTCCTGTAAACTCACACAAGTCTTGCTTTTTAAGCACAGTTAAAAATCTAGATATATTTTTTTTTTAAAAATAATATGTAATAAGATTGTACTTAAAATAGGTTGTCAACACAAAAAAAAACAAACAAAAAAAAAATAATCCAAAAATTTTAAAATATTAACAAAAACAGTTGTAAAACTTTTCCAGTATCAGGTATAACTATTATATTTATTGCATTCAAAATTAAAATCATATTCTCTTGATTCACCATTCACAATTTTTTCTTTTAATTCAACATTAAAAACATATTGTTTTAACTCACCACTGAGAAGTTTCTGTTTCTGATTCAACATTAAAAACATATTGCTTTGTTCACCATTAACAAATTGCTTCTTTTAATTCGATATTAAAAACATATTGTCTTAACTCACCTCGGACAAGTTTCTGATTCAACATTAAAAACATATTGTTTTATTTACCACAGACAAGTGCTTGCTTACCTTTAATTTAACATATAAAAACACGTTATTGCGTTAATTCACCAGTGATAAATTTTTGAATCTACTTCAACATTAAACTAGAATTGTTTTTTTGTCTTTTATATGTATATATAATTTATATTGCACATATATATATAAATTAAAATTCAGATTCAGTACTAACGAGTTTTTCTTTTAATTGATCACTAAATTTTGGTAATGTTTTTGAAATTGTATATATATATATATATATATATATATATATATATATATGAATTTAAGTTCAATTTTATTTTACTAATAATTTTATTTGAATCGAAAATATCGATATTATTTAATGTTCCTCCTCTTTTATGCTTTAATGATAAAGTTTCGCGGTATTTTAGAGAATTCATGAAACTTTATTGTTACAAATAGTATTTGCAATATACTATAAGTTACAAAACTTTACAGTTTTTTTTTTAAACATAGAAGCAAAATTTCGACAATATTTAAGGGTGCTATTTCGGTTGACAACACAGCATAAAATGTTGTAATTGTTTTTTACTATTCAAATTGTCACCGTCAATGGCCATGATGGACATGTTGTCAATCAATAATCGACCAAATGTATTTATTTAATAATAAACGTTTTGGAAAATATTTCCTCTTTTAATGTGCTCATTTGACAACTAAAGATGCACCCTTTTATTTTTTTTTTTGTTATTTTGGTGAAAAACAAGTATTCGTTAAATAATTAATAATTTATTCAACTTGAAAACTATATATATATATATAGTAAAAGAAATAATAACAAATAGAATGAAAAAAATAAAAAAATATAAACTATAATTATATAAAATTGTGTAAAAATAAATAGATGGTAATAAATATATATATATATATATATATATATATATATATATATATATATATATATATATATATATATATATAATGCAAAATGCAACAAAATATTTGAATAAAATGATAAGTAGCAATCTCATAGATAAAAACAAAATAAAAGCGAATGAAAATACATTAATTTTATAAAACATATATTTTTTGTGTAATATTCAACATTATCATTCATTATATATATATTTATTGAAACAAAAAAACAAACAGATTTTTTTTTAAATTTTATTTTATTATTATTATTATATCCATATATTTTTTTTATAAGTCTTTAAATTTCTTTCTTAATTTTTAAGCGATTCTAAATAAATATATATATATATTTTTAAGCGATTCTAAATATATATATATATATACATGTAAAGATATATATATATATATATATGAATATATATAAAACATAGAGAGAACAAAAAAAAATATATCAATAATATATATTATAAGATACATTTAAAAAAAATAATAAAGAGAATACAAAAAATGCAAATAAACCCGTTAAAATTTATGTGTAAATGTATAATATATATGTATATCTATATATATTAAATTTTTATTTTGTTTTGTTCAAATATATTATTATATTTAAGTATAAATAGATTTATTTTTTTTTACTATCTATATATTATTTAGTTGATAATTATTGAAAAAAAGTTAATTGTTTTTTTTTTATATTTTCTTTATATTAAGCTTTTTTTATATACATGTTATATAAATTTATTTAATAATTACAATTATTTATAGTATTAAAATAAATAAACAAAATTGAAATTAAAAGAATGAAGAGAAAATTTATTTAACTTATAAGACAACGATTTTATTTTTAAAAGACTATTTTTTACTAAATATATATATACATTTATAATTAATAAAATATTAAACAAATTAAAATAATTAAAGAAAAAAGAAAAAAAAGATTAAATAAATTAAAGAAATTATTTTTTTGTTTTTATTTTTTTATTTTGTTTTTTTTTACTTATTTACGACTTAATCTATTAATTAAACTAGAAATTAAAGATATATATATAAATATATATAAATAATATATAAATATTCAATAAATTAATTTAACATTGAAATTTTAAAAAACGAAAACAATAAAAAATAATTATAAGAATAAATAAAATAAAAATTTTATAATATAGGATTATGACTGTTTAATGTAATATTTAATGTAATAATAAAAAAAATATATAAATAATGATTAATAACTAATATAATATTTTTGTTAACAAAGGAAAGTAAAAAAAAACTATATTAGACTATAATAGAACCACTCAGATATACACCGATATTCTGTTAGACCCATCTCGCGAGATCGCGTGAGAATATCTCTGACGAGATAGTTTTGTATTCTGTTAGACCTTTGAAGAGAGAGAGTCATTTTTTATTTCGTCAAAAATTGTAATAGAGTATCTCGTCAAAGTATTTTGTTTTTTTTTTTATCAAAAAATTGAATTAAATAAATAAATTGAATAGATAAAATAGTTAAGTAAATATTAATAAACAATTTTTCATTGTTATTAAAACTGTGTTTTTGTTTTGAAAAAAAAAACATCTTTACTATTACTGTTTTACTACTTTATATGTACTAAACTAAAAAATATTTAAAACAATATATTTATATTTATTTTTCATATAAAAAATATTTTAAACCTAAGCCCCACTAATACTTTCGAAAAATTTTATAAACCTAATTTTGTTTACATACCAATAATTTTGGTTGTCAGTAAAAAATGATCAGTACCGTTTCTAACAGAAATGCATATTCAGCGAGACGAGACGAGGTGAATTTTTTCTTCTCGTCAACGATGGGTCTAAGAGAATATGGATGATAGACTCTTGTACAAAAACTATTATTTTAAATTCAAAAAATAGTCATTTATTATTTAATTATTAACTTTAAATTACAAAATAAAAAATATTGTTTAATAAATAATATTTAATTATTTTCATTCAGCATATTAACCCATTTCATTACCCACAAGAAAGTTTGAGCAAAACTTCTATAATTATATTTTTTAATTTTACATATGAACCATTGCATTACCCACTTCATCACTTTTAAACGAATAATATTTGAGCAATTTGAGCAATCTAGACGTATAGGTATAGATTTATAAATTTAAAGTAAGTCTTTTTCCGAGCTAAAGTTTTTAAAATTAAATCGGCAAGTTTGCAAATTCAACCGCCAGCAACGTTATTGACTAATTAGTTAGATTACATGTCGGATTACGTGTTTGTTAAACAAAACAGTGACTTATTAATATACTCTTGTTTTTAAAGTAAAACAGTTCTTTTTTTTCAATTACACAGTTAAAATAAAAATGTAATTCATACTTAAGAATATTTTTGTCCTTAGCAAAAAAAAACTTATTAGCAAAGAACATTATAATAACAAGAAGTGTTATCTAGATATTCTTCTATTTTTTTTTTCATCTTAGTTGGGTCCGGACGGGTAAGAAAATGAAATGATAATAAAAATTAAAGAAAGAAAAAAGGAAATAAAATAAAATTATAATTTTGTTAAAAAGAAAATAAAAAATAAATACAGTATTCTGTCCAGTCCATCCATGTAAATATATTTCAATATTTTCAAATCAAGGTTCAAAATAAGTAAAATAAAAAATGTAAATACGATCATACGATCTCCAATGAATTTATGATTTTAATTATCCACGTGCATTATTTTTTTAAATGGATTTTTATTTGTATTGAAAAGTATACTGAAAACTAGGTATATTTATAAACTTTCAGCAAAGAATGTATTTTTTGATTTTGTTAGTTTTGTCAGGGGTGGAAGGATGAATTTTGTATCAACTTTTTTCTGAAACAAATTAGTGGCGTAACAAATTTGAATTGTAGCACCAAAATTGAAACGCTAATTTTAGCGTAACTACTGAAAAACGAAACAAAAATACGTGCTTCCACTGTAGTAATTATCGTTTTTTATTGTTGTTCAAGTTGTTTCTTCTTAAAAAATTATTGTGAAATAAATTTTGGAAAAAAAATGTGATTTTAAAGTAATATATATTTATATTGAACATAAAATTTCAAATGTAAATATTTTTATTTGTAAAATGAATGGAAGATAACACCAAAATCAAAATCTTTTGAGACATCTAAGAATATTGGTCGTTTAAATGAAATCCCATAACCAACTGGCAAAAGGAGTATTAAAAGATATTCATGGGAGTCTTTCGTCTACAATTACAAATTCTGTAAATGAGTCTAGTCCACCAAGCCAAAATAAAAATTGTATTTACTAAAGTGATGAAAGTGAAATTAAGGATCAGTACTCTTTTCCTGACAACTGAAATATATTGCTTTGATCCCTTAATATCTGTCGTTCTATTATTTGGTTAACATTATTATTTTCCTCATCCGAAGAATTTTCATCATCAATAAATATAATTTTGATTTAAGACCTAAAAGGCTAAAACTGTTTATTTTTCAAATTTTTTTCAACAAAATTTTTGCTATTATTATAAAAAATTCACTTAATATTATTTAAAATACTTTAACTTACTTATAAACTTGCTTTTTCCTTAAATATTTAACAAACAATTTTTTTAACGATAACCTTTTTACTATCACAGTAATTATAATGTTCTTTGGAATTAGTAAAAACAAAGTCATCATTTATTTATATAAGTAATAGGTTTTTTTTCTATTTATTCAGAATTAGTTAAAATACTGTAGTCCATAACAATAAATTAATTACAATAACAAAAAAGACAAAAAAAAAAAATAATTAAAATATGAAAAATAAAATTATTTACTAAAAATTCAATAATAAAAGGAAGAAAATATAAAATATAAAATTATCATTATACAAACATAAATATATAATAAATAATAGGTATCTTATGACACAACAAACACAAAATAAAGATAATAAATAATTAATATAAAGTAGTTTTTTTTTTAAAATGGCTACTTACAATCATAAAATATTTAAATAAATAAATTATATATATTATATTTATTCAAATAAAAACAAAAACAAAAAACGAAATCTATAATGAAATATCATTTATATACATACAATTAGTATTTATTCGTAAAATTCATTTTTGATTTATTTATCCTTTTTGTTTTAAATATATTTATATAAAGATAAAAAGTTTTATATTATTTAAATAAAGATTTATATAATTACTAAATACTATTATATAATTAATTATGTATTATATATATAAGGAAATTCATTTATTAATAATAAAACAAAAATAAATAAAAAGAAGTAAAAATGAAATTAAGCACAAGAAATTTTGTATATTATATTATATTTGTAACAATGAATCTAAACTACACCAAATAATATATTATATATATATATATATATATATATATATATATAAACAAACTACTTTTATTGAAAGTTACCAAAAAAAGAAAAAAAATAAATATAAAATCAAATCGAAAAATTAACAGAACTAAATTATATTAAAAGACAAAAAGAAAAAATGAATAAATAATATGTATATAAATCAATTATATATAGATGTACTAAATAATAATAAAATAAAATAATTTTTATATTTTAACTTATAAATAATGCAGCAAAAAAATGTTTAATTAAAAATTAATTTAATATACAATATTATAACATGGAGATTATTTTATAATGTACGTTTTATTAAAATAATTTTGCAATAACATAATATATGTATTTAACAAACAAACCATAATGATTAAATAAAAATTACGATTCTTTTAGTTAAAATTTATGTTACAAAAATTTTAATAAAATAAAAAACAAAATTATAAAAACAAATAACGTAATATAATATATATACATAGTAATGAATTAATATATAAAATTTAATATGTTAAAAAAGTTATAATTATTTAAAAATAATTTTTTTTATCCCTTTCTATATAATAATAAATAATAAACAATAAATAATAAATAATAAATAATAAACAATAAATAATAAATAATAAATAATAAATAATAAATAATAAATAATAAATAATAAATAATAAATAATAAATAATAAATAATAAATAACAAATAATAAATAATAAATAATAAATAATAAATAATAAATAATAAATAATAAATAATAAACAATAAACAATAAATAATAAATAATAAACAATAAATAATAAATAATAAATAATAAATAATAAATAATAAATAATAAATAATAAATAACAAATAATAAATAATAGATAAATAATAAAATTTTTAAATTTAATTTATGAAAGCGCAACTCATGTGCTTAAGAGTTTCACTGTTAAGATATGTAGAATTACATCTTTTTCTTATTATCTGTGATGATTTTAGTACTGTAAAAACAAATTACAAGTAAAATATTTCAGAGTTTTTTGGAAATTAAATAATAGTTTATTATATATCGGCCTGCAGCATAGATGAAAGAGATGCAAGTATAGAGTTGAAATTCATTTCCTCCTTTAAGAGTTCTAAGAAATAAAATCGATTTTTCTAAAGTGTAAAGTGCTTAAGCATTATTCAAAAAGCGTTTAAAATTTAACAACGTGATACACCCTTTATAACAGTACATCTTCAGAATACACTAAGTTGAGAATACCGCTTATGTCAACATAACAAAAAATCGAAATAAAATAACCATAATTTGATAATCGATTTTTAGAAAATTTGGAATATCATTTTCAAATTTTCAAACGTATTGAGTGTTTGTTTGAACTGCTTATTTTACTTAAACGATATTTTTACAAAATTTTGTTTATATTTTACAAAGTAAATTTTTTGGATTTCAAATACTTACATAATTTAGCGACTTAAAAAAAAAAACTGGTACTCTCCCGTTACTATATTTTTAAGCTCTTTAAGATTTTAAAATTTATTTTCCTCGAAACATCAATTTCTGACATAAGCGGATATGCTTTATTACCACAGATTATTGATATAACTCCCGCAGACCGTTTTGCTTAATTTTGGTATAACAACAACAATAATAAAAAAGAATATAATATTTTAATGAATATTTTTTTCTATGTAAGACCTGCAGAAACTGCCTTTTAAATAATTGAAAATATTTTATTTTGTAAGTTTTTAATTCGTACAATTGTATTTTTCCTAATTCTACACCACAAAAACTTTCATTTGTTTTTTTTTTATTTTGTTGATAATAATGGTGACATTGAAAATGCCGTTATTGAATTTTAACTACAATCTAGTATGTTATATAACAAATTAAATACAATGTAAATGAATTCAAAATGCTTACATACCGCTTTAACTACGCAGAAATAAACATAATATAAGCATTTTAGAATTTATTATTAATTTATGTTATGGAATATACTGCATTGCAGTTAAAGTTCTAATACTGCATTTTTGATGTCAGCCTAATTTAGATAGAATATTAACCTTTTTACGGTTTATTTAATTTGATATTGTTTGGCCTGTATAAAATTTTTCGTATTCAGCTGATATTGTTCAATTGCTCGAATTTTTGAATATTAAATAATTTTTTCAAATCTTCTTTACCAGAAATTTTTCCGATCCTTCGTATCAAATTAAATTTGTTTCCATCTCTTAAACTGTTAGAATGGAATTTCAGTGTGTTGTACAAAGAAGCATCAAGTACAGTTGCTTCGAAAAAATTAATTTATATTTAGAAATAGATAGAGCCTAAACTAATAAAGGCTTTATAAAATTTAGGTGGTTGATAAGCCCACTGTAAAGAACTTATAAATAAATAAAAAAACATAGAAATCTAGGTAGCTTTAGCTATCAGATATAATTCTTGATTTCAATATTCACTGCACGCTTTATCTATGATTATTATTATTGTTATTATTAATTTTTAAAGTAATATTTAAGCGTCGAAAACCATTGAATATGCTTTTATTTGCGTATCTTCAAATGTAGTGTTATTTATATATACTCCTATTAAAATAAAAAACAAAAACAAACAAATCAGTTATTATAAAATTACTTGCAGTGAACATAATGTACATTGTACATTTGTACATAATGTCAAATAAAAACAAAAAAAAAAACAAATTCATCTGAAATAAAAATTATAAGAACAACAAAAACAAAAAAAAAATTAGTTGAATTGTACATATGACTAGCAAATTCATTTTTATATAATAGAGTTATAGCATCTATAATTATAATTGATAAGCATTTAAGGACCTGCGCAGTTCATTTTATTTCGCTTCTTCTTAATGAACCCTTAATATGTAAATAAGTTGTATATACGACCGGAATGCGCATACGGGTCAAAAAAATTTCTATTTGGTTTTATAATATTCAAACTTTTAAAGAAAATATAGCCATTTTGTGTCATTCAGCATCTTATTATTTTTATACATAATTAAAGGAAATTTATTCTATTAATTTTTTTAAGTAACTGTCTCAAATTATTGTTTTCTATATGTTGGTCATTTGTAGTAATCATATAGTTTTGGTTAAAAATATGTATATGATGCATATACCTCTTTAATTACAAAAACATTTTATTTTTAGTGATTTTATCCATTAAATGCCACTTAGTATAGGAATATGTCGAAACGAAACAGTATATGAGGGAGCAGTATTTATGTTTACTAAGCTCTAAATTTTTTGAAAACATGAGTGGTTTTTACTATAACTTGAGAAGTGTATGTCAGTACGTAAATTGCTGTTCTGTTAAAAACTTTAAATTTGGCTTCAACTTAAATTATAGCTACTCAGCAGGGGCCCCTAGTATAATGTTATAATTCTGTTGCGTGATTTGGTTTTCATTGATAATAAATCTCCTTTTTCAGCTATGAAATTTTTTTCATAAACGGGAACATATAATTTCCATAGTAAAGGCGATAGAACACCTCTTTGTGGGCATCCTCTAACCGGTTTCACCTGAATTTAAGTAGTTTCATCTACCTGGATGAACAGATGACGTTATTCATCTTTTCTATCCATCTCAGTAATGTGTTGTAGTCCTTGCTTTATTTGGGAGTGACTTAAAAGTTACCTTGCCAAAGGCCTCTTTAATGTCCAAGAATGCACCGAGTGTTATTTCTTTCTTCACGATAGCCTCCTCTATATTGGAGACCACTTCTTGAAGGACTAAGTCAGTGGGCTTACTTGCCTGATAGGCACGTTGTTTACTGTTCAGGGATATCCTGATCAAATCTACAACCCTCATAAACCTGTCCATAAGTTTCTCTAGACATTTTAGCAAACATGAAGAGAGATTAATAGGCTTGAAACTAGTTTGTTTTCCCTGGTTTACGGAAATTAATTTCAATTAATTTATATTATTAAATTAAAAATTTCAACAATTAAAAATTTAAGTAAATAAATAAAATTAAAATAATAATTAGTTATACTGTTATACATATATATATATATGTATATTATAAATTACATTTTAAATATATTTTTGTTTTTTACATATTTATATACATATAATAATATATAAAATTATAGAATAAAATTGCATTTAATTTTAAAAATAAAAAAATAACAATCATGAATATATTTATTTATCAAAATAATTTTTGGTTTTTCTTTAATATATATTAAAATTAATATATTTAATATCCTATTTTTTATTTTTGAATAATATATCTACTACATATTTATGGTAATAATGATAATTAAATTTTTATTAAAATAAAATAAAGTTTAATTTTTATTAAAATAAAAAAAAACCATATATTTATATTATTATATATTTAAAATTTAAATAGGCCAAGTCGATTAAAAAGTGTCTGTCTTGTATCTTTTATTTTATTTTTATTCAATAAAAATATAACAACTGTATAATAATTGCACTAAGGTTGTGATTTTAGAATAATAATATTAATAATAAATATATTTAAAAAAAAAATTAATGATAGCCAATTTTTTACCCAAAATTAATATATGCATACATATATACATACATATATATATATATATATTTATATATTAAACGAAATTTTTGTTTACAACAATTTTGTTGAACAATTCTATGAATACTTTAAACATTTAGTTACATTTATATATATATAAATATATATATGTATATGCGTGTAGGTGTGTAGCCTCGGTGAACCAGTGATTATTGAAACTAAAATTAAATTATACTAAATTATAAGTTAAATTAAATTAAAATTAAATAATAGTATAAAAATAACCAACCGAGTTATTTTATTTTAAGGCTTAAAAAATTAAATAAGGCTGAAACAAAATTAATTTCATATCGGAAAATTTGAAGAAAAATGAAAAAAATAAATAAAATATAAAACAAATAAAATTTACAAATATAATATTTACAAAATACCTATATATAATATTTTTAAACGAAATATAAATAAATTAATATAGTAATTAAATATAATTAATTAAAAATAATATAATGAACGTGCGAAGACAACTTTTTTATTTTTGTTTTTTCTTTTTATCAAAATAAATTTATTAATTTTAAATAATAAGATATAATACATACATATTTGTTTTTATGTACGATTCTATATTTCTATTTTATTACCTAATTAATTATTTCTAGTGCATATACACATGTATCAATTTATGTATATTGCATTGTATTTAAATTAATTTGGAAGCTTAATGAATAAAATTTAATAAATTAAAACGAGATAAAAAAACAATAAAAATATTTCTACAAAAAAAGAAAAAAAAACAAAACAAAGTCATAATCATAATATTAATTTAATAAATTTTTGAATGTTTTCAATCCTTTGTACAAACAAGTTTATTTTTGTTTATTTTTTTTTTATATAAATATTCACATTATTTTTATTTTTTGTATGTAAATTTTGCATTTTTAAAGTAATACAACACCAAAAAAAACATCACCACCAGCACACCACCGTCCACGTTTAATATAGGTACATTTTCTATTCTTTTATCCGGAATTATATACCTGCGGTGCTTTACTTTGGGCCAATACAATTCATCATAATATAAGTTTTCATAAATGCATTGCTGCAAAAGTATAATTTGCAAAAATGGTATTACAAGGTCGGGTCCCAAATCTCGTTTTTCAAATGGTCGTTTTTCAAAAATATCACATCTTTTTTTAAATTATACAAAAATTCTGAATAAGAAGATATAGCATTTAATTAAAGTAAATAAAAGTGACATCGGAAATGTCATAAAAAATATTGCAACTCGATACAATATAAAAATTACACAAATATAAAATTTATAAGTTCAATCACATTGTATCGAAAACACAAAGTCTTTTGTTTACAATTCTGATCACTTTCAACACAATGTATCTGAAATAATTGTCAAAACATATATTTTTTGACATTTGAAATATGATCATGTTATTTACTAATTGTTAATGCAAAACTAATATGGAAAATTTTCGAAAGCAGTTTTTCTTTAATCATTGAAGCTTGATTCGTGCTGCAATCTCACCGTGAGAAGTAGTATTTTTCTTTTATGTGTTCATTTATTATCACTTTAAATTTAAAATTATTTTAGAACAACACCTTAAAATCGTATTTATATAAGTAAGAATAAAATAGTTTATTTTTAAAGCTTATTTAAATTGCATCTTCCCTTTATAAAACAACAACAAACGCAACAAATGAACTGAATAACAAATTTCAAAACAAAATTTTTTAATGACATTTGCGTGACGTATGCATGTATTAGCTATTATTCTTCGATGTATGTCTTGTGTATTTAGAGTTTTTTGGATAGACAATTTAACAAAACGAATGTCGCGAATACATTGGCGAATCCTTTTTGTTTTTTACATTTGAAATCATGACCCATTGTATTGACGATGTTGTCGATACATTTTCAATGTCAAGGTAATCGAATTAGTAATTTTGAAAAAGCGAGATTTAAGAGATGAGATTTCGTTACAATAATACATCATATATTATATTACTGCCATTTCAGTTTAATTGAATGCCGACCCCTACATGGTGTATATTGGTTATATCATCTTATTATTAATCAAAATGTTCTGGAATCGAATTCCAGTTAGGGCATGGATCTTAAATTGAATTTTTTATTGTTCACAAAATATGAAAGCTATATAAATTTATTTATATTTCAGCGGACTGCAGATAAATCTCTAATATAAAAGCTTTATAAATATATTGTTGATATTATAATTTGGTATTAACTTAAAGTAACAAAAGAAAGTAGGTATTTACGAAGATTGACTTCCTGACGATAGTTTATAGTTTTCCCACATTTAATTGTAGTTGATAATACTACTAAAAATATAAATAAATACTTGAGAACTACATGTGTGTGTCACACGTTCCTACTTTATATAATAAAAATTGCAGTATCGAATTAATGTACCTAAAACATGATTATATCTATACGTTTTAATACGTTTTAATTTTTTACGTTTTAAATTCAAAGGCAATATTAGAGTTTTAACTACAACCTAGTATGTTCCATAACGAATATAATTTCAAAATGTTTGCATATCGCTTTAACTTCAAAGAAAGAAATATAATATAAATAATTTAGAACTAATTATGTTATTATATATCACATTGAGGATTATACGATATTGTAGTTAAAAATCTAATACTGCATTTTCGATGTCACGGAGATTGAATTTTTGTTCGTTAATATAACTGTGAATATATAAATAAAAAAAAGATTAGAAATAATATTTTTTGGTGTTGTTTTTCGCTTATTTTATTAATTTTTTTTTTTGTAAATATTCACATACCCACATATATTTTAGGCACTCAAAAAAGACTTGGACCTACCAAAATCAGATTAAAAATAAACTGTAATAAATATTTTATGAATTAATGAGATATGTATATATATTTATACATACGATATGTATATACGCAATAAAATCTATCTATAATGTATGTAATAATTTCTAGTACCGTACCTGATGTATGAAAAACTGCTTTTAACAAAATTATGTTATATTCTTCTTCTTAGAAGACTTTACACATTTTTTTTAGGCTATTAAAGTCAATAAAATTCATTTTATTTAAATTTGCGATTCGACTGAACTCCACTGCCAACATACATACATATACATAGTTTAATTGTTTAAGTCAAAAATTAGATTTTAATCAATTTTTTCGATTTTTTCTTTAATTCATGATTAACATTTGAACTTACATTCATTTCTCTTGATTTCTATTGGAGAATACAATTTGCAATTCAATAACAAAGTTTATCCCAATTATAGTTTTCCACGGTTAAACTCAAGTAGATTTCTATTGTAGAACATAATTTTTTTTGTGTAGAAAAAAGTCTATCCCAATAAACTTCCGCAATTGCGCCTTCAGTGGCAAATGTTTCTTTATTAACTAGTAAAAGTAGCGTGATATGTTGTTTTCCAAAATTCTGACTGGTTCGGGTACCTGTCATACAACTCCGATCACCTGACAAAAATATTTCAAAAACCAAAGGTGCTACAGAGTTGAAAATTTGCACACAGTTACTATCTTAAAAATAAATAAATATGACTTTCACATTTTTTCGAAATTTTGACTGGTTCGGGTAGCTGTCGTACAACTCCCAGCACGCGCAAAAAATATTTCAAAAACCAAAGGTGCTAGAGAGCTGAAAATTTGCACACGGGTACCCTTCCAAAAATAAACAAATATGACTTTCACATTTTTTCGAAATTTTGGCTAATTCGGGTAGCTGTCATATAACTCCGAGCAGGTCTGCAGATCCCTCAAATTTTCTAATAAGCAACATAGTTTTCATTGGAACTCAACATGCATATGTGTATTAAATTGGAACCAAATCGGTCCAGTTTCTGAGATATGAATTTTCGTTCAAAAGAGCTCTGGCGGAAAGCGGGTTCAACAAATTTGGCAGAAACTGCCGTAATCGGGATCCAAGGTAAAATGTCAAGTCCCTAACTTAACAGGAAGTGGGAAGTGGGTCTAAAATGCCTGAATTTCATATGTTATGCAGACCATATATAATTTTCTAATGGAGCTTGAATTTAGCTTATTTATTTGACCCTTTTTAGTGCAGTTAATATTGGTACGAAATATTGGTGATAGTCATTCAAAAAGCAAGTTTTTAAATTTTTTTTATTTTATTATTTTTAGAGAGGAAAAGAAAAAGGGGTGAAGAAAACAGCAAAACAAAATTCTCATTTTTATTTATTTCAATCTTTCAATGAAATAAAATAAAGAAAACATTTTTTTTTTAGAAATATTTGCGGAC
The DNA here is from genome assembly GCA_963942445.1 of Argyra leucocephala. Taxonomy (NCBI): domain Eukaryota; kingdom Metazoa; phylum Arthropoda; class Insecta; order Diptera; family Dolichopodidae; genus Argyra; species Argyra leucocephala. The sequence continues at coordinate 38,573,525 of OZ012682.1, read as the reverse complement.
AGCATCCCCGGATATGATGTGGTCAAGAGTGACGCCTTGAGTCGAGTGTATACTGTTCTGCCAAAGTCCGGCGCGAAAATCCGATGCTACCAATCACGTTTGGTCCGTACATATTCAACAACGTATTAATTATTCTTGAAGATAAATGTGTGGCTATGATCGGTAAAACAATACTGCAACTCGGTCTATCTTCACCAGTATGAAACCAACAAAATGAACTTTATACAGATTTCATACGAGAAAAGAACTGCAACGTCGAAGAGCTGAAAGCGTAGTATCGTGGAAAAAATACCACTTCTAAATCAAAATCAGAAAAAAGCATACAAAATTATCATGGATCAGGCGGAGAACCAACAAGGTGGTACCGTTTTTATTGATGCTTCCGGGGGCACAGATAAAACATTTTTAACCAACCTAATTCTAGCCGAAATCAGAGCTCGAGGAGAAGTTGTTCTTGCCATTGCATCTTCAGGAATCACGGCCACATTATTGGAAGGAGGAAGAACAGCCCCATTCTGCACTTAAGTTGCCACTAGACATCTTCAGACAGGAAAATTCTACCTGCAACATTAGTAAAAGAAGTGGTCGGGCGCAAACGGAATGTACCATGGCTCACAAGAAAGCTCTCGAAGCTCTTGACGTGACTGTGAGAGATCTGAGAGGAAATAACAAGCTTATGGGAGGAGTTCTGGTACTTCTATGTGGAGACTTCCGTCAAACTTTACTCGTCATTCCAAAGTCAACACCAGCCGATGAAATTTACGCATTTTTAAAACATTCATCTTTGTGGAGACATGTACGAAAGATAAGTTTGAAACAAAACATGAGAGTACATCTGGGGTGACAGTGCTCACGTTTTCGCCAACAAGCTACTTGAGATCGGAAAAGGTAGATTTGCAGTTGAGCCATCTGCAAAAATAAAATTGCCATCCGATTTTTGTAATTTGGTGTCGTTTGTCGCAGAACTAATAGAGACAGTCTATCCGGATATTCAGCAAAACTATCATAATTTGAACTGGTTTCGAGAGAGGGCACTTCTTGCTGCTAAAAATGCTGATGTCAGCGAAATGAATAATCAAATACTTTCCATATTACGGGGCGTAGTAAATGAATACAAGTCCATTGATAACGTAGTAAATTTTGATGAGGTAGTCAATTTTCCAACATAATTCCTAAATTCTCTTGATCCGACTGGATTACCGCCACATCGTCTTTTACTGAAACTGGGATCACCAATTATTTTAATACGGAACCTCGACCCACCAAAACTTTGCAACGGTACAAGACTTTGTGTTAAAAAATTTGCTGGCAAATGTAATTGAACCGACTACTTTAACAGGGAAGGGACAGGGTGAAGTCGTTTTCATCCCAAGGATACCACTTATTCCAAATGATCTCCCTTTTAATTTTAAGAGGTTGCAATTTCCAGTTAAACTTGCGTTCTCGATTACGATAAACAAGGCACAGGGACAGCCTATTAAGTACTGCGGTGTGGATTTAAATGTGAAGGCGAAACTAAAAACGTTGTTTATAATCAAGTTTTATCTTGAGAAAATTATTTAATCACCCGTCAATTTAATTAGTTTATTATTTTGTATTTTTTCGTCTTTCCTTTTTTCTGTTCTTTTGGTTTTTCCTAATAGTCTTTGTCTTTTTTGGATTTCTAAATTTGGTTTTGTTTTCTTTATAACATTTTGTACTTTTCTTTTTTGAACAATTAAAAAACTGCTATATGGATAAGAATTGATTAATAAAATTAAGAGTAACAAAAATTAAAATGTGAACTACTAACATCTAGCATAAGTTTATGTAGCATTAGTTTTATACTAACATATAGAAATAAGTACTTAATGTTTGAATATTATAAAAATGAAAATGTTTATTATTAATATCTAAAAAAAGATTTATGCTAACATAAAAAACGGACCATAATTTAGTTTTCAAAAAATACTTCTAATTAAATTCCCAAAATTCTAATTGAAATTTGTAAACAACGCCTAAGACTTATGTTTGCATTTTATTTTAAGTTTTAAGTACTATTTTTGTTCAAAACTGAAACTCATTTCAATTTTCGTTCACTTTTGATTTTTTTTTGTATTTCATTTAAGTAGATAAGTACCTATAATAATTTTTAAAATTTTCATGAATTAGCTTTTTATTAAATTTTTAAAAACTTGCAGTGGTTTTAGTGGGGTTGGATCCCACACTATTACAAAGCACGGGCGTATTATTCTTTGTATTGGTTTTCAAACTTTCCACAAAAAAAAAAACATTTACATATAAAAACATTTAACAGATAGTTTACTAACAGACAAACATCACATAATACTTCCCTTTTCAAACTAAAAACGCAGAAAAAGTTCTAGGAACTTTGAATTTTCTCGGGCAACGCCGGGTAACTCCGCTAGTTGCTTATAAATAACAAACTTAAAATGAAATACATACATAAAATAATGGCTCCATCCGTTGGTATTTCTGGAACTATTCTAGTTGTCTAGAATAAAATTATATTCAAAATAGATTAAAATTATCAATTGATAATATTATAGTAATATATATATATAAAAAATAGTTGATTTCATAGAAATTTTTTAAATCATGCGTTAGCATATATATATAAGTATATACTATATATAGTAGAATATTTTAAATCTAATCACAAAGAAATGTTTAATATTTATGTAAAATATATATTTCTTTGTATATCTTCTTCACCTTCATTCTTTATCACTTAATCTTAATATGTACTTATTCAAATCAATCATATTTTTATTACATAATGTTAAAGTCTTAAGAGTATAGGGTTGTGAGTAGAAAAAGTTATTAAAATTTTTTATCTGTTTTATTTGTTTTGTACCTTATTTGGTTGAAACCTATACTAATAATTGAGAACTAAAGGGTATTAATTTTAAAATAATCTGGCACTGCCAAATACGAAATATTTTGTACTAATCCCACTTTCATATTAGTGTGTGACTAGACCAATTTTCGATTTTAATTGTTTAAGATATAGGTACTTATATTAAAATACAAAAAAAAAACAAAAAATTGCTCTTTTTGAGCGATATTAATTAATAACTATGTATTTCTATAATATATTATATAAAATTAAAAACATAATTTATACTAAACTAAATAGTATGCGTATATGAAAAAAAAATGTCTGTATGTACAAGATTGCATAATTATTTTTATACTTTTAACTAGTAGTTAAAAATAAAAAAATAAAACAAAACATAAAAACGAAATTAATAATTCTTCAAATTCATTTATCAATTTAAAAAGCTTATATACAATTTTAGATAAATATTATGTATAATACCATATATGTATATATATTTAAATCTAATTAAATTCTTGATAATTATATTATTACATTACCTAATATAAAAATCTTAATAAATATGATCTCTAAGTATTTGATAATAATAACAGAAAGACAAAAAAAAAACAATAATCAAAATTCTCCCTGGATCTGTCAGAGAATTTTGAATATTCCTTGATGATGGTATACCACCTCAGACGAAAAGTAATAAGTAATAAAAATGATAAAAGAAGAGATTGAGTTTAAAAAAAAAAATAAAAACTAAATAACTAAATATCAAATTGAAAATAATTTTTAAATCAACAAATTAAACAACTATAATATATATATAAATATATATATATATATATATACAGAGCTATTAACGATAAATAAAATATCAAGTAAATAAATATTAATCAATATTTTTGATATAATAACAAAGTAATAAAAACAAAATAAAATATTAAATAAATTGAATAAAATATTTTCAATATAAAAAAAATAAATAAATGCATAAATATTTAAAAGCAAATATTATATAATAATATATGAAATAATTATTAAAGGAGTGGTTTCGTTCATCTAACACTACTACTAGAACTCATTAGTCACTAGATAATGTATAGTGTTATACTACGGCCAATACAACTCCTGATTTTTAATTGTGATTGATTCAATAACTTATGTCGAGATGAAGTAAATACAATATCTGTGAGTTATAAAAATCAGTAATATAAAATTAATATAAAATTATACCCCATATAATTAATAATTAAAAATTTTAATAAACTAATTAATATTTATAATTAAATAAAATTAATAAAATTATAAAATTATTATAAATAAATAAAAAAAGAGATAAAAATAAATAAAAAAGAAAATAACTAATAAATAACTAGTATATATAAAAATAAATTATTGATTAAAAATATTTATTTAAACATAAAAATTTTTAACATAAAGTATAATTCAAATATAAATCAATTCAAAACGATAAAACTATACTTACTCAGTTCTCTGGCAATTTTATTGCGCAATATTTTATTCTTCCCTGGGTATTGATTCCTTTAGATTTTGTTTTTATTTGATCACTATTTTTTTTTTGTTTGTACATTGGGATCAAGCCTGTGATGGACCTGTTTTCATGAATATGCTTAATGACAGCAGTGGCATACATGTATATTTCATATCTTCTCACCAAGAAACGAATAAAGAAAATCTACTCTACTATGTGTTTGTTATATAAAGAATTTGCAAAATATTGGGCCTGTCATATACATTTCATATATTGTTCATACCCTCTAATCAATAAAGGTGTGAAATAAGTGAATGTGAAATCAGTGATTCTAAATATAGTAGAGTAACTGCCGTATTGTACAGTAATTTTATATTGCTTGCAAGTAGTACACTAAAACATTCAAAATGTAGTTGCAGTATTTTTTTATATTAACACTTTAGCTTATAATAAAATCCGTTTTTAAGGACATAATATTATTTTACCAATCCCAAAACTACATATTAAAATTTGGTGTTTGCAGTAAAATTGAAAACAAAATATTTACGTTAGGTATTCATTCATTTTACGAATTGTTCTATGTATAACGTTATAACGTAGAAAAATAATTGTTGTAGAATGAAAATATATAACCAAAAATTGAATGTACAATAAAATTTTGAAGGAAGTACGGTAAATATTTTTTAAATGAATTTTAAAGTAAAAATACAAAAATGTACGGTAATATTTTTACATGGACTTAGCAAAACTGTATCAAACGTATATGCTAAAGCTATCTTCATGAATACTCGTAAAAATAGGCTCTATTATTGTCTACTCATTTGTATTTGCATTTAATAGAACACATTAAAGAAATAATTAAAAAATATAAAACTAAATATAAAAAATTTTCACTCGAATACTCGTATATATTTAAAAAAAAAAAGAGTGTAAAGACTATATAATATTCATATAATAGACTTTTTTCCCTATATACATACATACATACACTATATACATCATATATTTGTAAAATATTTATATAATATATAAAAAAAAAACCAAAAAATTGGAAATAAAAAATTAAATTAAAGAAAATGAATTATAATAATTTAGTAGGTTTTGTTCTCATTCTCTCAATTTTAATATTAAATCAAAAAAAAAAAAACTACGAAAATAAAAAACAAAAATGATTAATTACATATATTAGGTAAAATTTAATATATTTTACAATAATAATTAATGGTAATGATAGGAAGGGGGAAGTGACCATTGCAGCTGCTTATTCACAGAAAACTATATACTTCAGAGGATCATAAAAGATAATACTTGTACTTAATATTATAATTTTTTTTTTAAATATATTTTTTCTCATCATAATATAAAAATATTTTTTAATATATATATATATATATATATATATATATATATATATATATATATATAACAACAAAAAATTTATACATATAGGTACATTAAAATATAAAAGAAAAAAAAAAAATTTAACAAAAACTTATAAAGCAAAAAAAAAGAAAAAAAATACGAAATAAAGAAAAAAAAAATTTAAAAATTAAATATTAAAAATGCGGAATAATCGAATTAATTTAAATTACGTATGTAAGTATGTGAAAATAATAATTATAAAAATTTAAATGAAGAAAAAAAAAGTTTTTTACAGGCAAAAGCGAAAAGAAATTATTTTTTTTTCTTTTTTTTTACCTAAATCAATTATGGCGTAATATATATATATATATAAAAAAATATATGTATATACATTTATATTTATAAAAGTGAACTTGTGTAATAATATGCAGGCCAACTATTGATATCTAACGAAATCTAATTCTTTAATAATAACGGTTAAATAAATAAGACTAAAAAATAAATGTATATTGTAATGCATTTAAAACAGTAATTTTAAAAAGAAGAAAAAACAAAAAAAAACAATATGTATATATCTATATAGATATATATAAATATAGTAATTAACACTTCATTATATATAAAAATTATAAAGTAAGAAAGAAAAGACTTAAAAAAAGAAACACAAGCAAATACAGAAATATATATATATATATACATATAAATATAATATAAATAAAAATTTACTTTTAATTTTTTTATAATTAAAATATAAAGATTTAATATAAAAAAACATGAAAATGAAAACAAAATATATATGTTAAAGATAGACTAAATAAATAAATATTTTCTTAACAAAACGTATATATAATATATAAATTAGAACATAAAGGATAAAAAAATGTATATGTATATCGATAATATATGTTATATATATATATATATATATATATATATATATATATATTTATATATATATATATTAATATACCTAAATTATATTATAAAATATGTGTATTATATATAATTTATATGCAATTTAATATTAATGTAAATTACATATAATTCACCTGTTAAATTAAATGCATATTATATGTGCATATACCTATAATCAATTGCATATATGTGATTTAAATGGTAATAAAAATACATGTGTATGGTAATTGGTATATAGTGTAAAGTATGTGCACCTACTAGAAAATGTATTTCTTATATATTATACCGGGTGTTTCAGAGCATGTGTATCAGCTTTTTAAAAGAGGAAGGAGCCGTTAATTTAAAATTTAAAAAAAATTGTTAACTAAATCGAGGGTGCTCTATCGATTGGTGGTATTTACAACTTCCGGAAATCCGAATTTGCATAAAAAAGAACCCCTTCTCATTTGAAAATCTCGATTTCGGCCAATTTCGGCGATTTTTAATGTTAAAAAACCGATTTGTGGTTCTTTCGGGAAGTTGAAAAGACCACCAATCGATAGAGCACCATCGATTTAATTTACAAACTTTTTGAAAAATTTTAAAATAACGGGTCCTTCCCCTCTTAAAAAGCTGATACGCATGCTCCGGAACACCCGGTATATTATATATAATATGTTTATGCTCTGAACAAAAAAAAGAAACAACTGGTTTTGAGAAGTTTAATAATTTTAAATTCTATAATAATAAGATTATTATAATACAATATATTAACTACACATAATAATGCTATACTATATTCGCCCATCCCTCGAAATTCGAGAAAATTTGATAAAAAATCATACTAAAAATATAGTGCGCAATATAGTTGCAATTATATCTCAAAATAACTTAATAAAAAATGTTTTGAACTTGCCGCTGGGTACATAACACTTACAAATTGTACTGAGAAAATAGAATTTTGCCTGTTAAAGGTATTTCAGTATCAGCAAATTGTAAAAATTTATAGAATCACACATAACGTTGATCACACTAACAACCCTGCTTTCGGTAATGTCGTCTGCACTGCAACTGTAAAAAAATCAGCTCTCATCACGCTTTCGGTTATTCAGTTGACGACAATAAACGATCATCATGCTTTCGGTTATGTGAAATGGTAGTCAAATTTGAGGACACAAAGCAGCAAAAAGTTTTATGATTAGTTGTTGATCGTCATTTGTTTTTTTCTTTGATTGTGTAGTAAACAATTTTTTGATAGTTCTACCAGTTTTCAAATATGAAAATATGTAACTTCAATTCTATTGTTCGTAATTTTGATTACAATTCTTTATAAAAAACAGATTTTAAAAAGAAATTAAATAGAAACCAAAAATACACATATACACAATAAATAACAATTCACAAACCAAAAATTTATGTTCGATAATATCAAAGACGCGACATCAAAAGTATGTGTTTATCGATTTGACAGTTGATTGGTCACATCAAATATTAATTGATTATCGTCAATTCAGCATTACCGAAATCACGGTGTTACTTCGATACAGCGATATAACAATAGATTCTATACCAGAAACAGAAATGACATTAGAATTGTAGGTGGTAAATCATTATTATCGTCACAGAGAGTTTTTGTATCTGGTTCAAGATCATATAATGCATTACCAAAATAAATTAAAAATTTAGCAAACATTAATTATTTCAAAAAGGAATTGAACGAATATTTATTGGCACCTGACTATTTATTTTCCATTATTTGAATTGCATGATCTTATAAAAAAGCTTAATTAGGTAATTTTCTTATGTTTTTTTTTAAATATTTTTTATGTCATATTAATAATTTTTTCTTTGCTTCTTTTCGTTGTTGTTTTTTTTTTGTACTTTTGGAGTTTTTAAAATTAAACCTGATTCTTTTAAAAATTGTTGTTAATTTTAAATTTGAAATTTTTATGAATAATGTTTCAACAATGCCAAACAGGCGATCTTTGGTACAATTATTATATATAAATAAAGTAAAAAAAAGTGACCATTTCAGTTGCTTCTTTTTATTTTTATTTAATTAACAGTTAAATGTGCGTTTTTCGATTGTCCAAGACATCTATCAAGAAAAATCTTTTAATTATTATTTGACATATTTCGTAAGATAATAACATAAAATTAAAATTATGTTAATATAATTTAATTTTTATCACTATAGATAATATAAAAAAATTGTTAATATTAATGATTTGATAATAATTTAGCTAAAATGGAACTAGGCTATGTAAAGAGATGTAGTTCCTCTAACGATAGAATATGTATTTTTTTTTGACAATGAGGGTAGATTCTATGAGGACCCCGCTTTTTTAGATTTATTAACGTCCCCGTTTAATTGTTTAAAATTGCGGGTTTATATTCTCGGCGAACTTTATTATTATCATCATCATTATTCTGTAACCCTATCCGTGGGGCATAGGGCGGAATCTGGAAATTCAACGAAGGACGTGCGTGCTAGATTTTAAATTGTACTTTTTTCCCATATCTCAGAAAATGTCTGAAGATCGAGAACTGATAGCATATAAGAAAACATGTCAATAAGCGGTGGGTCGTCAAGAGGTAATTGCAATCAAATTGCAGCCTTTGTTGTAGTAAACCGTATATCGGATTTGTGGATGTTACATCATATTTCATGTGGTGGTGCCGAGCAGAACCTGGAGGTAACAAAATCAATAGCGTTTTTTTTAAACATAATATACCGTCATATCCATATCCATATACATGTAGATATATATATGTATATATATATATATATATATATATATCCATATACATATAAATATATATATATATATTAAAAATATACATATACAAATTATAAAATTAGTTAATTTCAATATTTGCATTGAATGCAATTGAAACTTTCTAATATTTATATTAAAAAAAAATAAAACAAATGCATATAAATAAATATATTTATATATATTACATAAAGAAAACAAAAACAAACTTTAATAATATAATGTACGTATTATATATATACATAGAAAGAAGAAAAACAAAAATAACATGTATAATATAATTTTTAATTTAAAATTTACAATAATAAAAAAAGATAAAATATTTTTGTGGAATTTTTCTGAGTTCAATTAATAAATTCAGAATTCCTGGCCCATATGCGCGCGCCTAAAGAGCCCGTTGGTGTTTCTAGATTTAATTTTATATAATGTATTTATTAAATTTAAATGATCACATCAAATTCGAATTCGAATTTTAATAATTTTAATGCAGAAAAAGAAACAAAAAAAAAAAAAATATAGCAGTTCCGCACAAATTTAATGAATATAGTAATGATACATATTTACATATATATATATATTGATATATATATAGATATATATATATAGGTTGGACAAAGTTGATGGTGATTGGATGAGAAAATTATACAAAAATTAATTATACAGAATTTAATGCAAAACGCTTTTTTTGAATATTTTTTGTTCCATTTGCCTTACACTGTTTAGTATAATGGTGAATTTTGTACGGTCTATATGATTTTGAAAACACGTGATAAATCTAATATTTCATCCGCAACATGTACAATTTCAATTGCATTCTTAACGATACGAAAAATTAGAGCGTTTATCATAGTTAAATAGTTTATTTGCTTAGGTGGCCAACTGACCATGTATACGTCCTCTTGGTCTTACTCATTAACGTTCTCAATTTTTGTCGATCACGGCTGAATTCTCTCCAGTTGAAAATGCGAAATTGTTGTAAATCTGCCGATACTTTGTCTCTCCAACTAAGTTTTTGTCTGCGAAGTAGGTGTACGAGTCACTGTATTTAATTTCATTACTACGTCCACCTCATCATACAGGTCTTAGATTTCGGAATTATATTTTCTCCTTCAGATCCTATCGTTCTTTTTAAAGCCATATATCCGGCGAAGAATTTTCTTATCGAAAACAGCAAGTTCATGCTCACTTGCTTTCGGCAGTGTCCAGATATTTTGATAAACCGAAGAAGTGACGCTTGCATGGATTATTTTTCGCCGTACCTTCGCATTGATATTGTTTATGGGAATAACACTGGTTTCAAGGTGGGTAAACTTCGAAACTACCTCGAAATTATATGTGCCTATAGTAATGTTTTGATCAATATGATGTTGGGAGGCCTTTCTATTTGTCGACAACATATATTTGGTCTTTACCTCATTTACTGTGGGACCCATTCGTTCCGAATTTTCTATAAAGTGGGTAAAAGCCTCGACGACCACCCGTTGTGATCTGGCGATGATGTGAATGTGGTTGGTATTTCCTAGATCTGAAAAATATAGTGCCGACCGTGTTTTCTTCCGCTCGCCGCACTATGAGAAATCCGGTACACATCTGGAAAGAGTCAGAAGTGTTATTATATTACCAACCACCTTCTTGTGTTTGTATATTACCAACCACCCACCATTACCAACCAACTTCTTGTGTTTTCAATTGTCATTTTTGACAACCTGATCAGCTAGGCTGGTACAAAAAATTCCGATGTAGCAACATACATATCGTACGCAGACTTGAAATCGATAAATAGGTGGTATGCATCGATTTGAAACTCATGAGTCTTCTTCAGGATTTACCAGGGCGAAAGCCGCATTGATAACTGTCAATAACAGCGTCACAATAGGGTATTAGACATTCGCACAGAAAGTTAGACCGAATCTTATATGTGAAAATTAAATGCAAAAGTATATATATTATATTAGGAGACGAATTGTTACATACTTTGACAAATTTTAATACAATTTCATGTTTCTAGTCTTTTTCAAATTTTGGTACGTATGTGCACCAATCGTTGTGAACGAGTTAAAAGAATTTGGATGATAGTGTTAGAGAATCGGTTTTCAACAGTCACACAAATTTTACTTTTACGCTATGGTTTTTCTAAAAACCAAAGTCTTAGAAAGTAATTTAAAATTATTTTGTTCGTATTGCTTTGCATTGCAATTCTGTAACATCGGCGGAAGCTTATAAGATTTACGTTTAATGTAGTTATGCTTATGATTTGTCAAAACCTACTGTAACCATCTATGATGATGTATTTTACATATGTAATTTTTTTTAATATATCCATCTACATTATGAATTCTATGAGATTAGTAAATTTAATATTTGCATTGAATGCATTCAAACATTTTTTTTCATATGTCAATTCTACGTCTGGATACTCCCTTGCCCAAACTCGAATTACAAAAAAAAAAAAAAATTGATGCTGCAATTTAGCGATGCTCAACAACGAACCTAAATTACATTACGTCTGTATGTTAACTTTTATTTGTAAAAATTTGCAAATGAGAGGAAAAATCACGTGATCATAAAATTCTGCGAGAATAGTTAAAATGTTCTCTTTTACAAACAAAAATTGCATAAATTTTTCCAAATTTTTTCATGTCAAAAATAATTGATTTTTAGGTTACGAGATTTTTTAAATTTGAATTAATTTAATAATTTTCTGAATTTTTTTGTAAAATTATTAAAATATTCATATTTTTGTTGAAACAAATTAAATTAAATAACTTTTCGTGGTTTTGGTCTTTTTATCGGTAAAAAGTTATATAAATAACTTTTCAGGTTAGGTATACAACTTTTTATTAATTTTAGGTATACTGCTTTTTATATGAAAAATATTCTATTGACATTTAAAACAGCAACAAAAAATTGGCAGTAAATTTTTACAAAATTTTTGCAAATAAAAATTTCATTTGCAAAAGTTTATTTAAGAAAGAGCTCTGGCGTCAAGTTTTAAACATAAAATTCTCTTAAATTTCTCAAAAATTTATAAAGAGCATGCAAATGAAAAAGTTAGCATACAGGAATTTGGATAAATTTACGTAAATTTTTATAAATTTGCGAGTTAACATTATATTACCAATTATATGCATATAATAAAATAATAAAAATTACTCAATTTAAGTGTAAAGAAAAAAAGCAAAAAATAAATGTTACTTGCGGCATTTTAATTTATATTCTTTATCAAAATCTAAGCAATCAATTACTAAAAAAAATTTAGTGTCAATCTTTTGCAAATATTTTTAAATCGTTCGATGTAGAAGAGAAAATGTATTGGAAATTTGAAACGAATGTATATGGATAGAGAGGAAGAAAGGAGTCAATAACTTTAAAACATTATATACAAAATATGTATATATATATATATATGTATATAGAAGTATATAATACATATATATGTATATAACAGTATATTATATTAAATTACATAGTGTATGCATGATATATGTGTTCGTATACTTAAAAATAATGAAAATTTTAATGATAAAAGCAAAAATAAAAGTAGGTATATAATAAAGAAAAGAAAAAAAAAGCAAAAACAAAAATGATATAAAATATCTTTTTTATTAAATTTCACTATATTATAATATTTAAAAACATAGTTTTTGTGTAGAAATTTATTTGAGTAATTTTTTTTTATTTTGCTCTTTTGTTTTTTATTGTGTTGTTATATAAAAAAACTTCTTTATGTTTTGAAATATTTTATATAAAACAAAATATATAGCTATATTAAAAAAAAAAACACGAAAACAAAAAATTACATATCGATTTTATTTAAAAAACTATAAAACATAAAATCAACAACAAAAAGGAAGAATATATATAAAAAAAAAAAACAATAATAAAAAAAAAAACCATAAGAATACAGTCATAAATACAGTCCAATAATACATATTTTTAATTATTTAAAATATATAAAAAAATTTTTTTTAAATTTTGAACAACTTTTTTTTAGTTTGTAATTTTTAAATTATAGTTACTCTTAATTTAAAAGTACGTATAAAACCTTCAAAAATTAAGTGAAATCACATATTACTAACTACTATGATAGTATTTGTTCACATAGGTACTGTTTTGAGATAGACAATTTGATTTAATTTTTTGTTTTGTTATATTTATATACTCAAAGCGGTAGGATATAATGAGGCGTATTCGCATTTGCAATAAAACATGCGTTGGTGTCTTGCAGATTTTTTTATCTGTTTTTATCTGTATGAACAACAAAAATTTGGCGCAGAAAGTTCTTTAGCAGTCATTCTTCTTCATAGAAGCAGCTAATGCACAAATTGTTATAGTTATATTAAATTATTATATATTTATTATATATTTAATATATTATTTGAATATATTTTTCATATATTATTTTAATATATTTTTCATATATTTTTTAAATATATAAATATATTTAATTAATTACTTAATGATTATATATTTTTTTTAATATAATTATTTTATTATATTTATGTATTTTATTATAATAATTCATGTTTATTTTTTACTTACTATTTTCTGACGCCATAATTACTTTGTTAAATTACATGTACTCTAAAAATCATTCTAAAGCAGGCCCACTAAAAAAACTGCATATTCTACCCAAGCTGACAGCACACCGATTACTATGAACACTTTTTATCTGCGCAGAATTTTTTACAATATGCAACTACGAACAAAAAATCTTTTTTGTTGCGCAGGCACCAACACGAACCCCCTGGAACCACTACAAACACGCCTATAATCGTTAGTACATACTCTAGTATACCGTAAGCAAGATTACCTGAAGGCTTGAGCTCCTCTCAAATGTACTTTGCGGAACATGTAGTAGGAAAAAAAAGATACTAAAGTGCAAGATTTTCTCGATTACTTTGTAAAAAGCTCAAATTAATTTAGCGGGTTGCGTTTATTTATTAATTAACATATTATATGAAAATAATTTTCAACAGACTACAGAATATAAAATTTACATAATATGTAACAATATGAAATTCAGTGTGTAATGGACAATAAAATTTAACAAATAAGAACAATAAATCGAGTTTAGTCGATGAGTGTAATGAAAACTTAGTATCACTAACTACATCTTCAATTCAATCAATTGACTAATACAAAATAACACTAAATAATCAAAAAAAAAATTATTGACGGAAAATGTTATTACAGCCGCACTATTTCTTAAATTGGAAATGGAAATTAGGTTTGGTTCATAGGACAGATTATTAAATTACATATATTTTAGAGTAATTTTATTTTTCATAAACAAACCTTCTTTCAGCCAGTTAATTGGTTCTATCTCATTTCTCTTTATGTGTTATTGTATCTTGCAACCCAGAGTAAATATTTTGAAAAACTATCAGTTTTAATTTTTTTTTTTATTTTGCCATGTTATTTCAAATAAATAGCTTACAAAGGTTATATTCATTACATTTGGTTTTAAATAGAATTTTATTTTTACATTATATTACACTTATTGTACTTTCAGATTCGTTTCGGCATTGTTTTACCATCACTTAGAACTAGGTGTATACCCACATTCTCTTAGACTCATCACTGACGCGATGAAAAATCAGTTTATCTGAAAATGTATTCCCGTATCAGATCCTGTGAGATTGGTAATACAAAATTTTAATGTACTAGCTAATAGTAGGAAATGTTTTTGTCATCATGTCAATTTAAAAATGTCACAAGTATGCGCTTAATAAATTAGAAAAATATTCAACGATATTTTTCTAGATCCATCTCGCGTGATAGTGTGAGAACATCGCTGAATACGATACGTTTATGAGAATCTGAGTGATAGTGTGTGTTTGAGACCCAAACAACTTGATAGCAATTTGACTGTTTGTATGACTTTTGTTTTGGTTGTCTGAACATGAATGAGAACTTGAAGAGCTACCCTAATTTACGAATACCTCTACTTGAAAGATTTAATTTAATTGAATATTATTATTTCATCTGCACATAAATGTACAGTCAACATTTAGGGCCCTTTTCCAGGTAGGATGTGACTTGAAAAATACTAGGATATTTAGAAAGACCGTGTTAGTCATCTTAAAAAGGTATTTTTAAATTTCAGAAGATCCTTAGAAGGACCTTAGATTCTTAGAAGGTACTTTTAGATCTTTATAAAAAGTTTATATCCTTAGAACATCCTTAGAAGTACCTTAAATAGAAGGACTTTATATTCTAAGAAAATCTTTAGAAGAACCTTAAATCCTTAGAAGATATTTGTATATCTTTAGAAGGACCTCAGATTCTTAGAACATCCTTAGAAAAACCTTAACTCCTTGGAAAATAGTTTTAGATCCTTAGAAGGATTTTCGATCCTTAGAACATCCTTAGAAAAAACCCTAAATCGTTAAAAGATATTTTTAGATCCTTCGAAGGACCTTACCCTTCCTTAGAAGGACCTTAAGTCCTTAGCAGATATTTTTAGATAGATCTTTTGAGAAAATGCTTGCACATATTATGCAATAAAGTCTCCATTTTCGATCCATTAGTGAACAAATTACTATATAAATTATTTTTTTTTTATTAAAATTGATTTGTGGCAGACAGAGCTGGGTATAGTATGACTTAACGTTGCAAAAAATAGAGTAGTATTGAAATTGTATTTGAAATTCTTTAACTTAAACAATTTTATTTAAATACTTAAAATCAAATATTTGATGCTCAATGAATTGTATTTTATCCAGCTCTGGTGGTAGGTTTGTATTTATAACAAAAATGTGGTAGATCCCAAATCTGTTTTTTTTATGTGAATTTTTAAATTAATTTAAATTAATTTAAATAAAGAATATACTCAAATTTAATTTAAATTAAATTTGAGTATATTCTGATTTTGTTAATTCAAATTTTGTCATAAAAAGTTCGCCCCTTTTGGATTTTTATTTTGTTTTGGCTAATTTTGGAATTTTCAATTTTTTATTAATTAATTAGTATTTGAACATTATTATTTAATTATTTATTTTTGATTTTCTATATTCAAAAGTGTGTTCAATAATAACCATAAAAGCTGTGTTCGTATAAAAAAAATTTTTTTTTTGCTTTTTTGTTTAGTAATAATTTTTAATTTTCTGTTTTATATTTTTGAAAATTCTGAAAATTTGTAAATTTATTATTGCTAATATCAAAAATGAAAAATTGTAAATTTAAATTTTTTATCTTATTTTATTACACATAAAGAAAAAAGATGTAATTTTTTTTTTAATTTCAAACTTTATTTCAAAGAAATACAGTAAAAATAATATTTTTGGCAATGAAAAGCAGAAAATAAAATTTTAATTCTATGTTTTATATAATAAATATAATATATAATACTAAATATATAATCAGAAAATAATTTATTAATATTATTATATAAATATATATATCTAAAAGCAAAAAAAAAAAATTAAAAAAATTAAAAAAAAAAACAAAATTAAAAAACAAATATAAATTTAAAATAAAAATGAAAAAAAAAATTAATTAATTTTTTTTTTTACTAAGACTGTTATTTAAATAAAATTTTAAACACTATATATTATTCTACATTATACATATATATATATGTAAATTTAATTATTAAAAATAAAAAAAAAAAATTTCTAATATGACCAAAACTAAAAAAAAAGGAAATAATATAAAAAACAAAAAAAAACTCCTTATATACATAAAAAATTTAATAAAAAATTTGGCCATATTATAGAATTATATATTTTACAATTTTTTAATTATATATATACATGTATATACATGTAAGATACATATTATATTATATAAAGACTATATATACAGGGTGGTCCGGTTTAGAGCAAAAAGTTTCCAAGGGGTGATTCCTTGGAGTATTTTAGGAAAACAATTGTTCTAAAGAAGGCGTCTATCTTTAAATTTACCTGGGCTACAGAGGGTTAAAGAAAATCGGATTAGAAAAATTATGTCTAAAGAATATTAACTGCAGCTCAGAAGAAATTGAAATTAGAGCGAAGATGTTGCTCTAAGATGAAGATGTTGAAGCTATGAAGAAGATGTTGCTCTAGTTTCAATTTCTTCTGAGATGTAGTTGATATACTTTAGACATAATTTTTCTAATCCGATTTTCTTTAACCCTCTGTAGCCCAGGTAAATTTAAAGATAGACTCCTCTTCTAGAACAATTTTTTTCCTAAAATACTCCAAGGAATCACCCCTTAAAAACTTTTTGCTCTAAACCGGACCACCCTGTATATACTAATATAAGCAGTAAATAAAACCTCTTTTTGTCAGAGCAAATGAAAAACAAAATAATTAAAATTATTATTTATTAAATTTTTTTTTTTTTGTTGGAAAATCGAAACTAATAAAAAAAAACCTATATAACCTAACCAGTTAATGCACAAAATTATTTACATCACAGATAATAATTTTTACTCTTTGCAAGTAAATTAACTAAGTATACTATACTCTTACATAAATAACTTTGATTAACTAATATTATTAAATTAAACTCAAGTTTTACCGTTATTTCGAGGCTTAATCTACATTTATTTAGTATACTTTGCAAAATTTAAATAAACAATTTAACACTGTTTAGAAAAACATGTTTGTTTAACAGTGTTTTCAACATAAAATTCTTTTAAATATATGATGAGTAGTATTACATATGCAGTACTGTGCAATAGATTTCGGATAGGTTTTTGTAAATTTGCTTTAATAAATAATTTCAAAGAGTGATTTGCAAACTTTTTTTAATAATACCTATTAAAACATATTTTTTGTTTAAATTTATTACAATATTTATCTAACAAAAAAAATTATTGGTTCACTCAATATTTGCTCTTTAATTAGACGAGTTTAGTGAAATAAATATTTAAAAAATTATTTTGTTTTTTACTATAAAAAAAACTTTTATTTGTAACAAAGTTTTATAAATATTAAAATGACATAAATATAATTTAAAAGTAATATTTAACAATTAGTATGGCCATCACTTTAAATTTATTTTTTAAATTTTCAATGCTATCGTAATAATATAATATCCCAATCTATCTGAATTTGCTCTCTTAGAGCTTGGATTTTTTATTTTTTTTTCCTACAAAAAATAATCCAAATATTTTCAATAGGATTAAAATATGGTCTATATGAAGACATTTCACAGTGTTTATGAAGTGTTATCACTTACTGTACTCTTTCACTTATACAAGTATAATAATATATAGAAATAAAATTACAAATAATATTATTAACCTGAGTTTTATTATTGATTATTAGTTCCGAAACAGATGGCTTTTTATTTTTAAGCTTACAAATGTCAGCTTACACAAAACACCTCTCTGCTGAAGCTGTCTCAAATTTTCAATTTTGTTAGGTATTTTTTGAATTCAAACATCGCTAAGGCAATTTTTTGAATTTTTTACATACCAGAAGCCTCCCCTCTCCGACATGAAGCTTGAATTTTTTATATTACTTTAGTCTTTTTAAAATTGTTCAATTATTTATCACTAATGAATACTTTCTTTTACAAAAACTAAGCAATTTATAACCGGATGAAACACTGTATGTATATATATTGTATATATAGATATTGTATATATAAATATATTAAGTTATATTAATATAATAATAAAAATAATAATGGGTTGGGGTCGAAATCTTATTTTCTGAAAATCTTATTTTTGAAAATCTTATTTTCTGAAAATCTTATTTCTGAAAACCTTATTTTTTAAAATCTTATTTGATCAAAATCTTATTTTGTATTTGTTTTAAATAGGAGCACATAATAACGCATACGGCACAGGCTTAGTAAAAAAATGTGTTTAAAAGATTATTTTATTTTTAGATTCGTGGGCTGTCGTGCCGTCATTTATTGGAACCCTGTTTTTGCCGACTGCAAGTAAACGCATACGGCACAGTCTTAGTAAAAAAAGGTTCTTAAAAATATTGTTTTATTTTTAAAGTCGGGGGCTGCTGCCCCCAAACCCCCACTACTCATTTATTGGAACCTCATTTATTGAAGCCCTGCCGGCGGCAAGTAAACGCATACGAAACGCATGGAGGCATGTGATATTAAGTTTCGACCCCAAATCGAAAATTTTAGAAAAAAATTAGATTTTCAAAAAATAAGATTTTCAGAAATAAGATTTTCAAAAAATAAGATTTTGAAAAAATAAGATTTTCAGAAATAAGATTTCGTCACTATCCGTAATAAAAGATATATTTTATGTTGAGATTTTCTATTCGAAAGTTTTATAAGAAACAAAAAACAGAATTATTATAACGGTAAAAATTTTAAATTATGTTGAATTAGATTTTGTCAGTTATTTTTAATAATTATTAATTTTCACAAATAGTTATCTTTTTTTTTTCTTCGTTATTGATGTAAGTAGTCTTGTGATTATAGCTGATCAGTAGAAAATAATATGCTCATTTCAATATAATAAAATAAATTATTATTATTATTTTATTGAATTTAATTTAACTTATACAGAGTAGTGATTTACAAGCATTATCTATATTAAGATCCCGCTGTCAATATTAAGACCGCGCCTGCCTTGGGTTTTTGGGTATTACACTCATTATATATTTTTTACTATTTTCTTTACTTTTTTTATTTAAATTGATTTTTTTTTTACTATACTTAAAACCAGCCAGATTTGTCTTTATATACTGTTAAAGTTAAGCAAAATATTGTTAAATATCTGCTTAAAAACTGTTCATGTAGGGTGTTCATGTATATATAGGTTTGGAATTATATAAAAATAATAATATTGCAAATAATTTGAAATTTAAAACTTTTAAATCAGTTTTACCTATTAAGATTTTTTTTTTTTTCTTTATTAATTCATATATTTCTGATTTAATTTATAATGATACATTGATGTTTATACTTATAGACTATGAATAATTCACAAATTTTTTTTTATTTATATATAATTTATATAATTTCAGATTGATATGAAAATTCGGTGACCTAAGCTTTTGCTGCCTGGTCTTATTGTGATGAATTTTACAGCATAATATCATACTTGTAAAATTCTTATATGTTTATAAAAAATAATGTTAAGTTAATGAGTAAGAGAAAGAAAAATTAAACAAAAAAAATTTAAAAATAAATAAAATGCAGAGTGATCAAAGAAATTAATGCACATTCTTAAAATCCCCAATATTTATGATAGATTAATCTTACTAGATTAAACTTTAATTTTATTTTTGAAGATACAAATATTTTCAATATTTTTGATTTCATTTGGTAACCCGTTATAGAATTTAAGACCGTTATATGATTTGGTAATTCGGCTATGACATCCAAACTACTTACAATTGCTAAAAGTCCTTTCTTATTCATAATGTGAAAATTTAAATCAGACGCGTACCTAGTACAAAAATTTTTCTTGAAAAATTTATTTGAGATATGGCTTCTTACTATTTCTGTATTTTTTGGTACATAATACCTAACTCAATTAAAATGTGTTGTTAATCATAATAGCACCTTTAACTTCTAATGGGAGGGGTTCAGAATAAATAAAAAAGTTTATTGAGATAATTGTTATATTTTTCTGTCACTGTCACAATATTTATTATTATTAGACCACATACTACTATATTTCCAGAAATTTGGCCCAAATTTTGTTTTTATTTTAAATCCTTTTCAGTACTGAAATAATGATTTTTAATTTTTTTTCTCATTTTTACCATAAAATGGTAAGGGTCTTACAAATAGTGATTATAGAGTGGCGTATAGGCTCATTTCAATTCCTGCATATAATCATCTTAAATGCAGTATTTGACTTATAATAACAATCTAGTATGTTATTAACAAATTATATAGGTACAATGTAAATAAATTGAAAATGCTTGCATACTGTTTTAACTACGCAGAAAAATGTAATATAAACATTTTAGAATTGATTATGTTGTAAATAGTATGTTATGGAACATACGACATTGCAGTTAAACTTCCATACTGTATTTTCGAAGTAACCCGAACTGATGGGTTTCTTTGTCATAATAGTTTTTATTAATATTAAATTATTCGATTTACTCTAAGCTATTATTCAATTATAAAAATAAAAAAATAATAAAACTTATTTTTTTTATTGTTGTTTTATTTATTTATTTTTTTTTCTTTTATTGAAATGAGTTTATTGTTTAAATTTAAAATTGTTTTTTATTTTTTTATTGCATTCTAAAACAGGAAAAAATAAAATTTTTACAGCCATATGATGCATGTGTATGCGTTATAAATCCATATACATATTATATATTTATATAACAAAAATAATTATATATTATTCAAAATAAAAGAAATATATATACAAATATATATATATATATATATATATATATATATATATATATTTATTTAAGTTACACAAAAAAAACAAGACTAAAATTTATAATTAATCGTACCTCGTTTAGTGAGAAAATAAAATAAAAACATATATATATATATAAATATATACATTAATAAATTACAAATAAAATAAAAATTTAAAAAGAAATTTAATATCCAATATAATTTAATAAATAATTTAAATAATGGTAGTTGTAATAGTATAATAGTAATTGTAGTCGGTTACCTTTATAAAATTAAATATAAATTCAAAAAAATAAAAAACGAAAACAAAATAAATAAATATAAATAAATAAAACTTAAAAAAACAAGAAAAAGAAAAAAAATATTAAAAGAATTAAAATAAAAAAAAAAATTTTAATATAACTAACACTTTTATTTTTTATAAAATAAATATATGTATATATACATATATATATTCATATAAATTATAGTATTAGAACTAATTTAAACATCTATATATATATATTAAATCTTTATAATATAAGAAAATATATATTATATTATATTATTTATAAAAATATGAAAACATTGTGTTCAAATAAAATTACATTTAAATTAATTTAAACTATAAAAAGTTTTAAAATTAAAATTAAAAAAAAAAAAACAAAAATTAAAAAAAAAA